>JADRCC010567982.1:0-10149 GCA_019843855.1 Hylomyscus alleni
TTTTTTTTTTTTTAATGAACAGTGGGACCACAAAAGCACAGAAAATTAATATTGCCTGAGGGGGTTGGGTAGGGCTTAAGAAACAGATTTTGACAATTGAATTGGAGTCAGGGGGTAGGGGGTACAAAATCAACAGTATCTTCCTCTTTATCCAAGTTCCAGACTGCATAAGAAATAAAAGTAGTTAGAGTATAGTACCCAAAATACCACTTTTTTATTGCTCAGAGGAAAAATAAGAATGTGATTTTAGGGCAATTGGACAAATAGGCTGGAGTGAATCCCAGAGATAAACAGAACCCCACACCATACTGTACCCCATCACGTCATACTCATCTCCTGGAGGACCTGGGAGATCCCCACCTCACTCACTCCACTCCTATTCCATGCATGCAAGAGGAAGTGTACGGTATCAGGCTTAGATGACCAAACTCAGACATTCTTTTCAAATTTACCAGGGGAAGAGAAAAGTCCATGGAACAGCTTAATTTAAATGTCTCCTCCTGAAGACAGTTGTGGGGAGAGACGGTCCAGGAATCCATCCTCTCTAGGTTTGACTAAAAGAGAAGCTTTCAAACATGGAGGACCCTGAGAATGCTGTACACGACTGTAGAGTCAAAGAGAACCCTGAGAAAGATGAAGGTAGAGATGTGAGCTGAGCCTGGGAGAAGAGGAGCTGCAAATATACACCGAAGGATTTCGGCCCTGTTCTATAAGTGGTGAAAACCCACTAGATTTTCAAGGAAACATCATAGTTATGAATAATGGCTAGCTGTTACACAAAGACTCACATACAAAAAGGCCTGGAAGTTACCAAAAGGGCCTTCGACAATCCACAAGAAAACCAGGGAACACAGACATGGGCATTTGCATCTGTGACTTGTGGGCAATGGAAATTATATCTCAGATAAATGAGGACAAATTACTCCTGTTATGTAATATGTAAACTTTTCTGGAGGAGGAAGTACCCTGTCATAGTAATTGTAGTGTAGCATCCTGTCTTCCTGCTCTTCAGTATGCCAAACTTTCAGGGTTGACTACTACATGGAGAACGTTGTGTGGCATGCTCAAATTACTAAGCTAAATCTGCCAGGTGGGGGGAAGAGAGATCCCACAACACGTAGCCAAGGAAACAAAATTCCAAGAGAGACACAGAAGGGACCATGAGAGCCCTCCTTTTTAGATTGCCCTGGCTGATTGGCAAATCTATAGGGCATAGTCATGATGGGAGCTTTTTTTTTAAAAGTTATAAAATAACACAGCAAAGTGATTGATTCTGCCTAATCCTGAAGAGGAAGAAACTAAAGACTTATCTTTGATCCTGGAAACAGACAGATAAAGTTCTCATAGAAATGGGTAGGGTGTGGAGAAGCATTTCTTGAAGGAAGAACTCTTGAAAATAATGAAAATAATTGTATTCTCCATTAACAACAAATGCATAGCAAGAATAAAAAAGATAATTTGAGCATGGCTAGTTATTCAAATTGGCAGTAATAGCTCCCTCACATCTACCATGTTCTCTCTCTCTCTCTCCCCCTCCCTCTCTCTCTCTCTCTCTTTCTCTCTCTCTCCCCCTCTCCCTCTCCCTCTCTCTCTCTCCCCCTCTCCCTCTCCCTCTCCATCTCCCTCTCCCTCTCCCCCTCCCCCTCCCCCTCCCCCCCCCCCTCCGACTCCCCTCCCCCTCCCCCTACATCACAGGCTAGGTCCTTCCCTGGGAAGGACTTCCATAGCTACTTTGACAATTCATAGTTTCCTTAACTACTCTGCTTTTTATTCATTCTGCCACAAAGCTCAGATGCTGGCGTGGGCTGTGTATTTGGATCCGGGCACATTTGTAAGAGTGTTGGTGAAATATTTTAAAGTAAAATGAGTTCAAACTTCTCTGGTTACCCTACATTTGAGAAGGCAAGGTCATCCCTTTGATGTGGGTTTTGGGCAGTACAGAGACGAAGATTTTAGCTTTGTTTGGATGAGTTTTCTTGTCAACTTAGATCAATTACATTAAAACATTCAGTCTTCGAACAATGACCCCAAAGAAAATAATACTGGCTTTTTCTTTTTGTGAAAGTAATACCCGCTTTATATCCCATGGGACTAGATGTCCCTTTCTATTGAAATTATTCACAGCAATGCCACTTGTATGGGCTGGGAGTATACTGACATTAATAGCAGAATACTTTAATCAGAGCTGTCAGGCCATAAGGGAATAACTTTTCCCATTAAGTCAAAAGCTGAATTAAAGCATATAAAATACTTGGATTTGGTTTATTGGTTTTATTATTTAGTATTTACATCTATTTTTTTTCAACCCACAGAACTCAAAAGACTTAATAAGTTAACTAATACACTAAGGAGTATTTGAGAACTAGTTTTAAAAATTAACTTAATTTAAAAGTTATCTACTTCAAACTAGGAGGTTTTAGGGTTCTGGACACAAGATAAATGCTTATGGCTCTCTCAATATATTATTGTTCTGCACAGGAGACTAGGCAAACTTCAGAAAAGCTTTCAGAGTATTCCACTCTCAGAACATCTGTTTGGCTTCAACAGAGAATTGCATTCATTTTCTTCGATCTATGAATCATTTATATATTTAAAGAAGAAACCTTTTATAAGCTTAATAAATACAAATAAGTTTCTTACCATTTGTGTTCCTTTAACCAGAAAGCTCTTGTGTGCCAAGCTCTGTTCTATGTGCTTTATAAATAATAATTCCTTTCTCAGCCTGATGATCTCAGGAATCTGGGAACCTACTTTGTGTGCTGCAGACTGTGCAAAAGAGCAAAGTATACTTTTAGTACATCTATATCTATCAAGTTACCTTTTTCACCTTCTAGGACAGAACTACTTCTAGGTAGAACCCCAACCACACTCCCAAGGTGTCTACTAGTGGTGGCTAGGGAAGGGATAGACTAGAAAAAGACATATACACTGAGAATCAGTGAAAGAAAATGTGACCATACGAGAAACCCAAGATGGACAGAGAATAAGACTGTCCATCATGGAACTACAAACAAGGAGATGACACATTCTACCTAGCTTTAGACAGGGACCGCCCCTCTCCCAGGGCCTAGGAAAAAGTATCCTCCCAAAATGAGTCAGTTAAGACTTTTCATGATATGAAATAAAAATGGAACACATGCGAAATAATGTCTTTCCAGGAAAGCCATTGAAGTCAAAGCAAGACCCAAGCCTAGAGATACTTTGTGCAGGGAGCAGCACATTATGAGGGGATGTAGATATAGGTCCCACTCTCTATGGAACTACTAAGGCTGTCAGCACAGGGGAAGGGCAACCTACCTTCACCTTAAGGTTAGACTGCCACATGTGGTGCTCTTAGACTACTACAGAGAGCTTGTGTCAAATCCCCCTCTCACCTCTGTTGGTAGGGTAACTATTCTTGATGTGCACATGGGAGACTCCTTTTCAGTGAGAGAGTGAGAGAGGTCCATCAGAAACTATGACCATTACAATTGTTCCTACCTGGTTATCACTTAGGTTCCAACCCAGGGCTCCACTTGATACCAGTAGAGACAAGAGCTAGACATCCAACATTGACCTCAATATTTTTCTTACAAGTCCACCTCAAACAAATAAAAGTTCCACAATTCTACCCCCCAAATTCCCCTTACAAAAATATCTTTAAGCTACAACAATAAATTCCCTGTTAGGTTTCTATACTTAGAAATGCCCCTGAGTCTCTTTAGAGTAAAGAGTAGTTAAAAATGAATGAAGACTGCCATAGAGTATTTTGTAGAAATGAACAGGAGAAAAGGAAAGCAAATATGCCTCTAGGAAGGATGCTCTCCCTGCATCCTGCTTAATGTTATCCCCACCTCCACCTCCTTTGTTTCACTTGCTCCGTGTGATCTCTTCCCTGCATGATGCCTCTGCCTCCATCACAGCCACTATTAATCGAAGCTTCACCTCCCCCCATGTCTGCATGCTCTCACAGCCTATCTGCCAGTCATTTGCCTCAGCACACCAATTCCAGAATAGTAGATCTGACCTCCTGCAAGTCTAGTGTCCAACTGATCTTAAAGGAAGTCAGGCAAGGCCTCCTCTGCAGTGCTTTGTACAGAGTGGTTCCCTTACAAGGTGGTGAACATTTGCAGGAGACATTCCACAGAACTTAAGCTGACTGACCAGATTTCCCATGCAACCTTCTCAAGTCTCTCCACCATTCTATCCTTTGGCCTCTAGTTACTAGGTGAAAACAAAACAAAACAAAACAAAACAGAGTTAAGAAGATTAAATGAAAGGTGACCAGTAGGGGCTATGTTAGGATTCCTATGCAAATATTTGGAGCGTAAATTACACCCCAAATAGGTTAGTGTGACAGTAGGGAAACAAATAGAAAGCCGAATTTGTCATATCTGTAGATTTTCTTTTCTCTATCTGAAGGATAAGAAATGCTAGGCTTTGTTAATATTTCGTTTTTAACCACTGTCTGGGGAAGACAGCCCATCAATGTAAGCCCTGTATCTTTGTATCTTGGCAAGCCCTTATCTCTGGCTAGATCTGAGATGTCACATATCAAGATAAAATATATGAGATGTGTATTCCAGTGGATTGATCGTGACTTTAAACATGGAGGATTGTCTATGAAGGAACTTCTTAAGTTAAAATCCAACCCAGGGATTCCTATAGTCCAGTAATGGCAGAAACAGACATTAACCAAGTCTATGCCATTTTGCCTCCTACTCAGTCATAAACTGAATTGGAGACATGGACTCTGGATACTTCCACCCTCAACACTCTCAAAGACAGACCCTAGCCATCTCACAAGGAATGTCTTCCAACTAAAAACCCATACATATTTAGTAGTGAAACATCTTGTTACATGTGGTTTTATTTTAACTGCTTAACTAGTTTATGTGACATTATATTTCCAAATGTTTTCCTAAGCATCAATTTTAGTGTAGAGTTATGTGAAGAAAATTGTGTTGTAATAATAGAACATAGGATTGATCTATATAGGGGTTTTCATTCATCACCTGGGAGTTTCACTACAATTCACTAAATATTCTTGGCCTCATTACACATTCCCAAATCATATGCATTGCAGCTATAGACACAGTATTTTGAATGGACTCCATGTACTTCCAAAAAAAACAAAGACAATATCCAATGCCTCTAGTAACATAGAAAACCTAAGAGACACTCCTTAAAACAGGAGGCATTTTTCTCTTGTAATATTCCTCAATATTTTCTGGCCTCAGTTTTTCAAAGTACCCCAGAGATTCCTAATGTTTTATTTTGAAAAAAAAAAGAAGTTTTACTGTAGTACCACCTGTGTACATAACATTTTCTTCATTGTACCTGAAATATTTATTTCTCTACAGCAGAGAAACTTGTAAGAAATGCTTTAAGCCTCGAGATGAAGAGAACAGATTTTTTTTTTTAGTTAGACACACACTGATCAAGTGTGTGTGTGTGTGTGTGTGTGTGTGTGTGTGTGTGCGTCTCAGAGGACAACTTTCAGTATTCAGTTCTCTCCTTCCACCATGTGAGTTCCTGAAATCAAATGTACCCACTGAGCCATCTCACTGGCTCTGATTACAATCTTGCTTAATTTTGTTACATCCATTTCAGACGTTACAGACCATACAAGAAATAGCATATCTAGTTACAGGCACCGAGAATCTAATCTGAAAAAAAAAAAAAAAACTTTGATGGTGTATAGGTTCCAGCACTACAGTGATTGCTAATCACTCTCAAATGTATGGGAGATTCTGCTTGAAAAGTATAATTATTTAGGAGGTTACTTGGTTTTCCTGGCCACTCATATAATTGAAACATAGGAGGTAGTGAGTGTGTTTTTATTGGCAGAATCAACTGCTGAAGCAAGGCCCAGGCTATTTGAGTTACTGAGTGGGTGGATCTGTTTAATTGGAGTTATAATTATATATATTTAAATATGTGTGACATAAACATATTGATAAATACTGACTGACAATATGCAGTATTTCAAAGCACATACATTCTTGTTCCATGCAAACACTAAGAATCACATACTCCCAGAGCTGACACAGGCAAAAATTATGTGTTCACGTTATTGTCACAGGCTTTGCTTGGTTCCTGATCAGTGACAGACTTGGTCTCGAACTGGGCACTGTGTTTAGGAGGCCATCTCTTACAAGGAGCAGGGACCTCCTTTGTAAATGACACAGATTATATCAGAAGCTTGAGACTTGGGTCAAGATCAGCCTTGTGTGTGCCACCAACATGTAAATATAAATTACCTTTCAACAGCAAACAGAGGTTTCCAAAGACTCCTAAGTTCCTTATATGCCATCCTACAGTCTTGGCACTGAAACAGTGTTAGTGTGAACAAGTTCTCCTCAGTGAACCAAACATTTTTGTATAACACACCAAATATTTTCATAAGTACCTAAACTGCTTCTATGTGATGAATTCATGTCATAGGGGTGGGGAGAGGGATAGACGGGGAAAGGCAGAAGAGAAGCATTAAAAACAAAAGAGAGAGAAAAAGCAAAAGGCACAAGGGCTAGAAGGATGGCAAACAAGTTAAGATCGCCTCTTCCTGGGGACCCAGATTCTGTGCCCAGAACACATATGACAGTTCATAAGTTATCTTTTAACTCCAATTCCAGGGCAATACGATGCCCTCTTCAGGCACCTGCTAGTATCAGGCACGCACGTGGCGCACAGATGTCTAGGCAGGCAAAACGTATCCGTATACACAAAATTGTAAAAATAACGTTTTCATGAGTTGGAATTTGAAGTCTTCTGTTTTTGCCAACCTTCTCCTACACAATCCCCAACTCAATCTTCATTTACCCCAATTTAGATGCTTCCCACATGCGGGGTAATGAACTTTTCTGAACTGCATACCAGCCAGAAAAAGATGCAACTAAAGTCAACCATGTTTTCTTATGGAGAGAGGAGCAGGGGTCTGAATATAATTAGAGAGGTAAAGTCAACTGGACCCTGCTGTATTCATGTGCTAAATCTAGTTCTTAAACTCATATTTTTGTTAGCTATGATAATCCCATTCCAGAAATGCTCAGGTTGAAATATGTGACAAGTGTGTCATACCTTCTTGCTTAAGCAACTTGCCTTCTAATAGAATTCTCCTAAGAACTACTACCAGTCTTCAGATACAGAAGAACATTTTAAATGATTACCGTTAACTAAGCAATTACCCTACTTTCCTCCCAAACCAAAAGAATGATCCAGAGATCCCTCAGGAATATACATCAACTTTTCCTAAATAATAGGCTTTTCTTTAGTGTAAACTTGAGTAGCCTTGGGAAGAGTGATTGGGATGCAAGCAGCCTACAGTTTCAACTGAGCACGACGCAGCTTTGGAAGGACCGTTGAAGGAATTTAAATTAATTTTTGAGAGGTGTAAAGAAGGCAGCAGTGAGTTGAGCAAATCTAGACCAGCTACAGATTCAAGAAATTCCCACAATATTTTATTTGTGTCACTAATAATGTACCATGCTTGACTTGTAAAAGGCTATTTCACCCTATATGGGCAACATCCTACAAATTGGAATTTATTTTTCTTCAGATTTCCCTAAACGTGTTGTGCCCAAAGTATGGCTTAGAAAACAAAGTATAGGGAGAAAGATTTAAAAATGAGAAGGAAAAAAAGAATGGGCAGAGTGAAGGGATGTGTCCTACAGTGCTTTACCCGGGAAGGTTTGTCCAGTCAGTATAAATAAAATGATCAATGAAATGGAATATAGCTTCCTCAGATGTAGAATCTAGCCTGAAAACCCATGCAAGAACATGAATCAGAGAGGATCATAAAGTAATAAACGAATGCATGAATGTTTCAGTGTGTTTAAATAAGGCTCACTATGTTCAAATTCACTGATGAACCTCAAGATCCATGGACCATGAAAGATGTTGCATAGAAACATCTTTTCTCTGACTAGACACACTCTTCCTTTTCTAGAGAAAGCATTCCTCACTTTCACTGTAAGCCACAAGTGTTCTACGAAACTTTCTCTACAGATAACCTAAGATTAAGCCTCGTAGCTTGGCTCATTACTAAGTATTTAGTACACTCTTCTCCTCCTGAATTCAAAACCTATGTGCATGTGTGTGTCTAGAAAGAAAGAAAAAGCTTAATGTTGCCAGATTTGGGAAATTCTATTTGTGTTAAGTATAGTATTTCTAAGCATAACAATGGTCTCTGCCACTCATAAGAAACTCAAGATGCTTCTGAGTATTAAGTAATTTTTTTAAAACCACAGGACAAGTTTCATGTTTTAACACCAAAGGAAAGAGAATTTGGAAGTATTGATACATGCAGTGTTTGCTCTATCCAATTTCTTAGCACTGAATTTGAATGGATTATTAATTTGTAACCATATCAAGCTACCAATTTCATTCCAAATATGGGAAATCTTACCATCTTGAGCATATTTCAGAATTTCTAGAGATTATGATATTAATATGTTGACAAATGTATTTTCAGGAAATACTTGAAATGTACTATACTCAAATTAGTACATAAAAACTGATCCCTTGTACCTAGATATCCCTTTGGAAAAGTGATTCTCATTTTTCCATTAGACCTTAAAACATGGGAACATTCTAGAGTTCCAGACTAGTACCTCTCCCTCCATGACAATTCTGAATACATCTAAAAGGAAAGTTCACTTGGTCTGTAAATTTGAAGTTAAACTGACCAATGCTTTGCTCAAGAGAGAGAATTTAGAAATTTCCATAAAATATTTTCCCTCTCATATTTGAGATTGAACCCAGTGACATATGAATGCTAGGCCAATACTGTACTGCTAAGCTACATCCCCAGACTAGACAGAATCTAGATCTGTCCTCTGAATAAGAAGCCAGGTTTCTCAATGCACGTTAATGTACAAATCCACATATAGCAAGTGTTTTTATAGCAGCAAATTTTCCCCTAAAAGAAGCATTCAGTGCAGAGGTCTCACTTCTGTTAGTCTTTTCTCCCCTAAATGCCTTTCAAGAGCTTGCTAGATAATCACAATGGGCAGCAATGGGACAGTCCTTCCTTCACAGACACCCAAACAGACTTCCTAAGAATCCTGGTGTCTGCCTTGAAAGGGGATCCTGGAAAGCAGAGCCGCAGGGTGCTTCACTGTCCTCTCCTTAGATTTGAAAGAATAATTCTCAAGCCCTCTCCCATCTACAGAAAACTAGTGGAGCTCCAGGCTTCAACTCTCCCTCAGTTCTCATTAGAGAACACAAAGGATTCACAGCCCCTACCTTAACCAACAGTCATTCTTTCCTCTACATATTTTAAATGGAGATTTAAAACATCTATTCATGTGCACCCAGCATTTTGAACCCTTCCTTGAAGAGTAAAATCAAACTATGAAAAAAAAATCTTATCTTCTGGGACTTAGAGTTGATAAGACCCTGGGAGACTGGTACACTCATATTTTAGAAGGAAAACAAGTCACATAAGTCAAATAAAATCTCTTACGAGCCAAGCAAAAAACCAAATCCCAGACTGTTATTTGTCACTGGGAAGCAGCTTTCTGATACCAGATAAAATGACACCAAAGGACAGAGAACTGAGATGGCCAAAGTTTTGTTCTTGTTTTGTATAAATTCATACTTATAGAGAGGGCAGAATTTCAATTATGTCTTTTGTAAGAACACTTGTATACACCCCAGAAAGCCAACTCATTTTTACATTGTTCAGTTTAACCCGGCACAATATCTACTCGAATATTAATGACGCTTAAGGTGTCTGTGTGAGATAAAGTGAATCTGGGGCTCGTTTCTCTCATGGACATTGGTTTTCAAGGCTTCTCTTCAATGTGTTAGGATGAATCACACACATGCTGCTGACA
Organism: Hylomyscus alleni; assembly: GCA_019843855.1. Lineage (NCBI taxonomy): Eukaryota > Metazoa > Chordata > Mammalia > Rodentia > Muridae > Hylomyscus > Hylomyscus alleni. The sequence continues at coordinate 9,819 of JADRCC010567982.1, forward strand.
TTACAGAAATTGTTACATGAAGCTGACAGTGCTTTGTGGCTTGAAAGAAATAGCTTAAACGTGTTAGGAAAGATCTCAGAATCCCCTTGATTCCGCTGAATGCAACAAATGTGTAATGAGTATAGGTGTGCACCCAGCACCTCACTCAATAGAGCAGGATTAATTATGCAGAAAAATCATATGACCCAAGTGGTGACCTTTTATGATGACAGTGTCCCTGAGACGTGATGCTCATCAGATCACCTATGGTCAGAACACATACACCCATAATCTAGGCAATAGTGGATCCAACAAGCCCCTACTGGTTTTAGTGGTTTATTTTGTTTGTTTT
>JADRCC010567983.1:0-17157 GCA_019843855.1 Hylomyscus alleni
CCTGGCTACAAATCAGAACCTTAGAGTGGGATTCATAGTCGATGTTTCCTGATTACATTGATGCCCGTCTAGCCAAGTTCTTCCTTGAAATATGTTGGGTACATTGTCCGCACCTATGGGGTAGAGCTGTTGCGGGAGTCTTTCTGGAATAAGCACCCTGGCACCAATAAGGGTAGAAGAAGAGTTGTCACAGGTGGACTAAAGCCAGGATAGCTCCTGAAAGGCCTTGGTCCCAGGTCCAGTTTGCATTCTCATTTTATACTCTAAAACTGCAAGGCAGAGTGGGCAAATACGACAGTCAGCAGCTCACTAAAGAGAACAGCCCGTTGCTGCTTCAGCTGCTTCTCTAGATCAGTCTGTTCCAGTAGCAAATGGAGTTATACTTGGAAGTTAGCAAGACGAGCCTTTTCTACCTTATTCTGGTCTCTTCCTTCCTCTTCACCTTCATAACACCTTGAGATGTACCTTGAAGCAATGGGCTGTTATTCTTGGCCTACCATCCTCAAAGTTCCCATTTGTACTTCTAGCCTAAGTGCTTTTAAGTGACTTTTGACATTTCCTGAAACTATTCCTGATTGATTGGAACAGAAAGAGTAGTGCTCATCTAGCAACGCGTGTAGGCCTCCCCTTTTCAGCAGTCGCCACGTCTGATCCTTTGTGATTTTTGGAGGACTATTGCTGTCCAGGAATCTATCCAATTCTAAGAGTGACTGTATTTTCCTTAACAATAGTTTCTTTGTTTGATCCGAGTAGAGAGTTGGCTATGTTGAATTTATTGGGTGGCATTGGTGATCATGGACCCAGTCAGGGCCATTCCTAGCGGGACTAGTAAAAGTACAGGGGTTTTCTTATTTCTTGAATCTAAGGGATGCAAGTATTGATGGACCCCATTTCCTGGGAGCGCAAGTAAATCGGGACCAGGAATGCGATTTCACAACTGTTTCCTGAGTAGCAGGTGTAAATAGCCTCAGGACAGGCGAAGTCTGTCCCATTAGGAACTACATTTCTTTTAACTACTCTGGTACAGCCCTTTTTATTTTCCACCATTGGGCTTTTTCTAGGAACTGATCAGGTGGCCCAGTTAAATGACCCTTTGTGTTTTAAGTAGGGCTTTGGCTAGTCGTTTCCACTTCAGTATAAATAACCTGGTTTGCATGTAAACAGATCCCACAGTCTTGACCTAGGTTCAGGAGTTCATGGATGGCACTTACTGAAGCCAGAATTTTGAGACATTATTTTCCCACATGAAAGACTTCTCTATGAGCTGGGCGGTGGTGGCGTACGCCTTTAATCCCAGCACTTGGGAGGCTGAGGCTGGCGGATCTCTGAGTTCGAGGCCAGCATGGTCTACAGAGTGAATTCCAGAACAGCCAGGGCTACACAGAGAAATCCTGTCTAGAAAAACCAAAAAAAAAAAAAAAAAAAAAAAGAAAGAAAGAAAGAATTCTCTATGGTCAGTTCCCATGTTATTCCTCCCCCACGAACCATTATAGTTTTAACTCCCTGTCCCTCTGTCAGTGATCCCTTCCAGGTTTCTTTTGTGGCAAAGTCCACAAGTGACTTCTAAGATTAATAAGCTCCCTGACAATCTTTCTTTTGTCCTCTGGTCACTTATCTATAAGGTATCACTACCAGGGACCATTGCCAAAAAGAATCATGGTCTGTTTTTCCAGCATAAGCAGTGTGATGTGGTCCAAGGAATGATCTGTGGCTGGTCCAATCCCAAGTACCACCTGATGTGTTTGTAAAAAGATAAAGAGGTGAGGGGATATGATCTATGGAGGTGTAATGAGGTGTGGGAGAAGGGGGTGCCTCTGTGGGCCCATGTTCAGACATCCCTTCTCCCTGAAGGACCAGCCACATGATGGTATAGTATAGAATAGAGTTTATTCAGGGGAGGGGAGTTAAGAAGAGTAGAGGAGTAGAGGCCGGCCATGAGCATGTAGAGAGAGAATGGGGAAGGGGATGGGGAGAGAGTGGTGGGCAGGAAGGCAAGAGCAAGAGAGAAGCAAGAGAGCTAGGAGGTGGGGGGACAAGCAGCCCCTTTCATAGTGTCAGGCATACCTGGCTGTTGCCAGGTTACTGTGGGGCAGAGCTTAGACAGAATGCTAACACCATCATCACCTGAAGGAGATAAGGCAGACCCTCTCTTGGGGGCTGTTGGATATGTTGATGGGTTTTTCAGGAATGGGAGTTGCCCTGGGACAAGGTTTTCTCCAGACTAATTGACAAGATGAAAGAGGCTGGGTAGGGGCTGGTTCGGATAATGCCTCAAGATCAGGAAGGACACCAAGGGGAGCGGAGCCATCATCCCCATTCCCAGGTCTTTTTGAGATGGTCGGTCTCAGAGGTTGGTCTGGGTTGGCTCTTGCAGTCCACGGGGTAGCCTTGGCATGGGGGTGGCATATCCATGGATTGAACTTAAAGAGCTAAGGAAGGGTGAGGATTGGGCTTTTGTATGTGTGCGGTGTCAGCCAAGTCTTTCAAGAACTGCTGGAAGCCGGTGTGTCCATACTCTCAGAAGTCTCCTGAGTCCCTTGCGAGCGGTGGAGGTGGATGACCAAACATAATCTCAAAAAGAGTAACTGCCTTTACAGCACAGGCAAGGCACCCTAAACAGTACAAGCAGCAGAATTCCCAGCCAAGGGAGGTCTGTTTCTTAGCCATGTTTGGCCAGTGACTTTTTTTTTTTTTAATAGTCCCATTTCTTCTCTCAATCTAGCTGTATGACTGTGGGTGAGGGTGTGCATGGAAGTTCCAAGCTGTGCTAGGAGGAAGGACTTCTAGGCAGACTGAAAAGGGCATACCGTAACCAGCGAGTGTTAGCCCCCTCTGCTGGGCTGAATGTCAGTGGACTCCGCTTTTTTATGTTCAGATGTGTGGGGGACCCTGTTTCTGTGTCAGCATGGCATCTTGGGTCCCTGCTTTGGATTGTTCCAAGCCCACAAGGCTTTGCTCACCTTTTGGGTCAGTGTAGGCAACCTCAGGACCACTAAATATCTTTGTAACAACTTCTGCAGGACAGTGTGATGGTTAATCTTGGTTGTCAACTGGACTACATCTGAAATTAACTAACCCCCCTCCCCCCAAATGAAGTGGCAACCTGTGAGAGGATTTTGCTTAATTTAAAGTAGAAGAAATCACTTTTAATCTGAATCTTTGAGATGGGAAGGCATTCCTTTAGTACAGATTTCGAAACAGGAAAGCACGCCTTCTGCTGGAGGCCTATATAAGCACATGGAAGAAGGAAGCTTTTGCTCTTTGCCGGCTTGTTCTTACCTCACCAGCAAGTTCACTCCTTCACTGGCATTAGAGGCGACTTCTTTGGGTTTCTGGCATCTGAAGACCAGCTGAGACGTCCAGCTTCACGGTGAGAATCGACTGGCTTCTTCAATATTCTGTCCATAGCCACTCATTGTTGGATTAGCTAAACTGCAGTCTGTAAATCATTCTAATAAATCACACACACACACACACATATAACATTGTTATACTTACAGTATACAATGTATAAAGTATTTGTAGTGTATATTGTATAGAAAGAGAGGAGAGAGAGAGGGAAAGAGGAGAAGAAGAGGGGAGAAGGGAGAGAGGAGAAGGAGAGGGAGAGAGAAATTCTTTAAGTTCTGTTACTCTAGAGAACCCTGGCTAATACAGGCATTTTTTTTTTTCCAGATGGGTTATCTCATGAGCTTGCCAGACTAGGCTGCGAGCTGTCATCTCTCTGTGGTGACCAACTAGCCTTCCTTCTTGTTACTCGCACCCCCTGTTTATCTGTTGTTCTTTTCTTCTGGTTTATATGAGGGCCTCTCTTAGGAACATCTAGAGTCTAACACATACTTAGAAGGGAGAATGCCCCAGAGCTATGTCTTCATTGAGGGTGACTCGTTTACCTGCGTTGTTTGCCAGTTGGATTCCCCAACTCACCAGACCTGGACTCTATGTGAGCCTGGCAATGCACCGCCGCCATAGCCAGGGGCTCAGCAGCTTCTAGGATGTGATCTGTTTTAATTTCTTTGCCCCTGACGTAAGTAGTCCCCCTTTTTCAATGTGGTCCCGCTTTGAGTCTTTTGTTGTGAGAGGCTCTCCCCCTGTTGCGGGCTTCAGCTTCATCAATAAAAATTTTTGAATTGGGGAGTCCTTCAAATCTGGCGTATGAGGAGAAAAATCTCTTTTGTAATATCTCCACGACGATGGAGGGGCTCTCCCTTCTATTCAGGCAAGCGTGTGGCCGGATAACACAGTTTGGATGAAGGTGGACCTGGTGTTTCCCTCAGTGGCGGGCAGATGCCAATGGAGGGATGCGATCTGGTGGGTCTTGCGCCCTGCCTTGGTACCTTGTGGACCTGGCAATCTGAGGTGGCATCCTGGCAAAATCTCATCCTCTGGGGAAAATAATGAGGGCTTTCTTGATGTCTTCAGGTTTAACAGGCTTCGCAGGACTGTGAAGGTCTCACATAGGAATATGTAGCCCCCACGACCAGAATAGTTACTAAGCAGAAGTTGGGGGTGGGGTATATGCTTAAACCTAACTCCGTGGTGCATAGGATAGGCAGGAGACAACCAGCTTCTCCCCCAAGCAGGTGCCTGCTTGGCTGCCACATGGTTCCAACTTAGGAGCTCTTACCTTGGGGCCATATGCCCCAAGGTATCACTTCCTATTAGGAAAGGGGAGTTCTTCAGGTAAAATGACCTCAGTTGAACCACAGGTTGGAGCCCAATCAAATCCTATAACCACAGCGTTGGGGAGGGGCACTACAAACCTTCACACATTTGCTCACAATCTCTTTAGAAGGATCCATTCTCATTTTAAATGACTAGTCTTATATATTTCCCTGAGACCAGTACCAGTACCTCAGGATCCCTCTGAGGCTTTTCCTTGGAAACCTGTGCCATTTCAGTATCCCACTGAGGCTTTGGATACAATCTCTTGCAGGGGGTGTTAGTTCTCCGTGCCTGTCTTCACAGCCCAGTCTCATCTTTTCCCACTTGAAGACTCCAGTGCTGAGTCTCAAAGACCTGCAAGAGGACCTCTGAATTCCATTGGAGGTCTGGCTTCCTGGTTCCAGGGATCTTCGCTGGGCTGCAAGGCTCAGGAGCTACAGCTTCTCCAGACCAACTGGAGTTGTGAAAGAGATCTGGGGGTGGGGGGGACCTCCAGAAATGTGGTGCAAGTCTTTTTGGAATAAGCACCTTGACACCGATGAGACTGGAAGAGGGAGATGTCCCTGGTGGACCAATGCCAGGACAAGTTTTGAAAGGTCTTGGGCCAGGTCCAAGTTTGCATTCTCATTTTATACTCAAAACTCACAGGTGGGGGTGGGCATGCAAGCTAGATTTTACAGAAGCGTATGTGGCAGTTAGCAGGTTGTTAAAGGCAACAGCTCATTGTTTCAGTGATTTCTCCAGGTCATTCTGTTCTCAGTAGCATGACAGACAGTGCTTTAAGTAGGTAAATAAATAAATAAATCAATAAACCAGCATCTAATGATAGGTCTTTTCTATCAGATTCTACTTCACAGCACGTACTTTAGGGCATGTGTACGGAGTACACCCATCAGCTTGGTATAAACTAGATACTTAACACTCATCGTATATGAAAATTAACTTAAAATGAGTCAAGATTGAAGTGTGAGATCTACAACTGTAGGATGACTAAACTCATTTAATGAAAACAGGATGCAGTCCTGAGCAAAGATGTTGGGAGCATGATCTCAAATGCCAGGCAACAGAAGTAAAAGTTGACAGCCAACATTAAGTCAAACTGTGAAGCTTCTGTACAGCCTATAGACTGCTAAGCGACAGCCTGCAGAGTGGGATGACTTATCTAATGAGAAGTTGATGTTCAGAACATATGAGGACCTTAAACTACTCAACAGAGAAAACCAGGTTGTGCAGCTAAGAACAAATGAGCTGGCTAGTGAGCTCTCGAAAGAGATATGCAAATGCCTAAAACCTGTTTGAGAGTCATTAATCACAATCACCACTCATCAGGAGGGAAATGCAAATTAGAAAGCGAAGGTGGCTCTTATCAAAACATACAAAAATAATAAATGCCAGGGTCTTGCAGAGAGAGAGAGAGAGAGGTGTCCGTTGGTGTTGAACTTACTTCACTCTGCACATTTTTGTTCAGTTTTCCCCTGTTGAAAAGCAGGTCAGAATTTTGTTCATATATATGTATATATATATATATATATGCATATATATGGACAATATATTTATGATACACACACATATGCTGTTCACCCATTTGTTTATTGATGGAAATTTCGACCTTTTCTGCTTTTTGGCTATTGTAAATGGTGAACACAGATGTGTAAATCTCTATTGGGGTCTTTGCTTTGAGTTCTTTTGGATATCTATGTATCTATCTATCTATCTATCTATCTATCTATCTATCTATTTATCTATCAATCAATCAATCTATCTGTCTATGTATCTATTTATCTATCAATCTATGTATGTATGTATGTATGTATGTATGTATCTATGTATGTATGTATATATCTATGTATCTATCATTTACTTGTCTATTAATCTTCTACCATTGATTTACCTATTGTCTATAAATCACCTAATATCATATATGTATCATCTACCTATTATCTATATCTATTAGTCTACTAGCTATGTATCTGTTATCTATCACTTCTAATGTATCTACTATGATTATTACCTATAATTTATTATTTATCTACTATTATACTCTATCATCTATTTATTGATCTATCTAGGATTAAACTTCTAGTTTATCTTTATCAGTTTTTAAAAAAGCTTCTTCCTCTAGTCTTAGAATTCAGGAGGTTGAGGCTGGAGGACTGCCATGAGTTAGAGGCTAACTTAGACTAAATACTGAATTCTAGCCCTACCTAGGCTACATAGCAAGATTGTTGCAAACAAGCAAACAGGAGCTCCAGAACAGCCCCCATTTACTGTTGCTTGACTTTCTGACTCCTTTATTGGGTTCTTATATCTAACACCCTTCTCCATCCCAATCCCTTTCAACCCCCAGCACAAGGTAGGTGAGAAAGAAGGTTAGAGGGAAAAGAGGGCATAGACCTCTTTAAACTACTTCCTGACGATCAGGGGCATCAAGTTCTTTGGGGCAAGTTCAATCTTTACTGTCAGGATTTCTCCAACCAGTAACCAGCAATACAGCAAAGTAGCAAACTGAAATCAACAACAGCCTGCAAAAGCAGCAGCAGCCAGGACAGGCTGCCGCAGCCGTTTCTCCGTATAGCCCTGGCTGTCCTGGAACTCACTCTGTAGACCAGGCTGGCCTCGAACCCAGAAATCCACCTGCCTCTGCCTCCCAAGTGCTGGGATTAAAGGCGTACGCCACCACCACCTGGCTGACTCTGGTATTTTTAAACCCTCTCAAGGGTTCCCAGAATTCCAAACCTAAACTATCTTCAACTGGCAAAAGCATGCCCCTGCCAGAGCACGAGACAAATCATAGTCAGCTGCTTTGGACTCTGAAGCGGCCCCCATGTCCCACACTTGGGATTAAAACAAAACATATCCACATAACATGACTGAGTTTTTAAGGAAACCAAAATTCTCACTACACTTTGCTGCCCCAGACAGACGGAATATGCATGCAGCGCAAACTTCTGTGTTTGACTTTGGGAGTGCCAGTGCTTTGTGGGCCTGAATGCCAGAGGCTTCCTACAGAGATCTCTTGCCCGCTGGAGCCCTTGTGAAGGGAATCAAGCAAGCACGGGCCACTCCGTTTCTCTGAGCTGCCCTGCACTGAGTCGGGTCAGGCTGGGCGACAGGCCAACTAACCAGTGAGGAGTGCTTCAGGCCGTGTTTGGGGAGAGCAAATCTCTTCCCAAGTGTTACAGCTCTTAAAACGAAAGGCTCAGCCAGGCGTTGGTGGCGCACGCCTATAATTCCAGCACTTGGGAGGCAGAGGCAAGTCGGAGGCCAGCCTGGTCTACAGAGTGAGTTCCGGGACAGCCAGGGCTATACAGAGAAACCCTGTCTCGGAAAAATCAAAAAAACAAAACAAAACAAAACAAAAAAAACCGAAAGGCTCAGACAACAGAGTAGATCTTTCACGCATTACTTCCTTGGATACGAATATGTCATGTATATATAACTATGTATATATAGTTTTGGGGGTCATTCAGATTTTGGCAGCAGTTATCTCTCACTGGTTTGGGCTGAGAATCTTTATTTGCATGTAAGAGGGCTTGACCTCTTCTGCTGGGGCCGTTGTTGTAGAGGGTCTGGGCTGAAATCTGAGCCATCGTCTCAGGAGCTACCACCGAAAGCCTACTGTCCCTTGTGAACAAATTTACCCTGCTCAGCAGGTGCTCTGGAGTTCTAAGGTGGCAGCTGTACTGGACCCAGGCTGTCAGAACAGCCCACTGCCCCACAGTGGTTGGCCATTCTTCTTTTGTGAATGGATGCTCTCTCTTTAGACTAATGTAAGAGCAGGATCGCCTACCTGCACCAGCCTAAGTGGGCTAAAGTTATAATTTTGGAGGTTTCAGAAGTATCTCTGGATCTTCCTACCTAGCAGTTTCTGCACATAGCACCATCTCCCTTCACTTGTGGAGGTTTCAATCTCTGTAAACAAAGGAGACAAGTATGTCAAACAGACTCATTATCAGGTTAGGGCACCAAGGGAGGGAAGTTTGCAAACTGGTAATAACCACAGGCACACCAAACAAATGAAAGGCAAACAAAGAGAGCTATGGAGACACTAAGGGGAAAAGACATCTGAGGCCTCTGGGGAGGAGCAGGTCACCAGGAAGAGCTGCACAAGTACACACAAGGGGTGTGTACAAGAGGCTCAGAAAGGCAATGGGCTCTGGGAGGGTCTCAGTGGGAGGGTATCCCTGGTCTCTGGGTCAGAAGTTCAAGGGGCCATGAGGTAAATTGCCCCAATGAGGGGCATGAAGTCAGGATGAGGGGAGATGGGTGAAAGGTAATGTAGAGGCTTGGCAGATGGATTGAGAAGGGGACGGGGAGGAAGGAGAATGGGAGGTAGAAGAGGGAGGTTTCTGGACAAGTTAAAAGTTTAGAGAAAGGGGTGCTCTGGGGACAGGAGCATGTAAGAGTCTCCATGGATACAGCCGGAAGGGCACCTCGAAGAGCATCTGCAACCTGCCAGGGCTGAGAGAAGTAGGGAGCTGTGGTTCTCATCTTCTGAGTGCAGCTGAAACCCTACGCGTTCTGGACTAAAACGCCTTTAGCTTTTTTTTCATCTTATCACACTTATCACAGTAAGGCAGAGTGGGCACGTGGCAGGGGAGGGAGTCGGGCACGTGGCAGGGGAGGGAGTCGGGCACGTGGCAGGGGAGGGGATTCTCCCTGCGAGTCCCTGTAAGCAGCACTCCAGGCTTGCAAACCAGACAACCTGGGTGTCTCAGAGCACTTTCTTTGTGTTAGTTTGTGGGAGGTGAATGGAGCGGACAGGGTCTTCTCCTTGTACTTCCTCTCCTCCTCTTCTGCCTCTTCCTTTCTCCTCCTCTCCTCTCTTCACTCCTTCATCTCCTTGTTTTTGTTTTGTTTTGTCTTGGTTTGTTTGTTTGTTTCTTTGTTTGTTTGTTTTTAAAGGCAAAGTATTTCTATGTACTTCTGGCTACCTTAGAACTCACTGTATATCCTGGGCTGAACTTGAATTCAATATGTAGGACCAGGTTGGCCTCAAACTCTTATCTCAGTTTGCTAAGTGCTGGGACTGTAGGCATGAACTATCATGCCCAGTTTGTAGGATTACTTGACACTTTTGGCGTGAGGGGTGTCAGCCATCAGAGTATAGCTTTCTCATTCTTCTTTTGAAATAATTATTAGGTTCATTGACTAGGACCTCGAGGCTTTGGTCAGGTGAAGAAGTGCTCTGCTATGGTTTCCCTGACCCTGTCTTCATTTGTCCTTCCGTGTTCTCTGGATACCCAGTCCAAACCATGAGTCCAGGTGATCGATCCTTCCTGCCACTAGGCTTGGTGTTGGCATCTCTGCTACTTAAATCTTAGATGATGCAGGTCTGGATTTGCCTCGACTCTCATAACATCAAAGAATTTGTTTTATTCTCTCTCTTTTTCTTACTGCCCCTGCTTCACTTATAAGACCCCCTTTCCTTGGAGATTTCAAGAAAATTTATAATTCTAAATTTCATCTGCAGTAGTAAATTTAACACTTATTCTGTTTATTTATTTATTTATTTCATTTGTTATAGGTTCTTATGTAGCCCAGGCACACCTCAAAACTCATTATGTAGCTGGTCTTGAACTCTCGACATCCTTGCCTTCACCTCTGAAGTGTTGTGAGTCCAGGTGTACACCATCTTGCCCACTAAGCTGGTTTTCTTTTAAATTTTGAGTGACTTTTGTATTTCTTGGGTGCCTCTGGCTCTGCTTTTCTCTGGCTGGTGATTATTGCCAGACTGATCTGGACCCGTCAGCTCTAAATAATGGCACAGAGATTTATTAATATTTATGAAAGCTTAGGCAATATAGCCGGGCAGACTCCCAGCTAGTTCATACAAACTAAACCCTACTATTCCTGGCCTATGCTCTGCTCCATGGGCTGTCACCTCTCACTCAGTCCCAACACCAGGTTCCTCCCACCTCCATGTGACACTGGCAAATCTTCCCCAGCCAGATTCTTCTCCCAGAGACCCTGGAAGTCCCATCTTCCCTTTCCTGCCCAGTTATCAGCCATCAGCTCCTTATTAAACCAATCAGCTAGTGCTTTAGGCAGGTGAGGAAGGAAGGAGATCCAGCCTCACATAGTAAAACCCAACAGGTGAACCCACAATCAATCCTAGCCCAGACATAGAATGCAGCTCTTTCTCCTGTGCTCCCTAAATGGCACTGGTACCATTCATCTTTGGTGGCATGCTTTGATGAGGCCTTGGGGGGTGGGGGTGGGGCGAGGGGAAGAAGGAATGGAATCCTAGTCCCCTAGAGAGCATCAACTCGTTCTTCTTTTTTCAAAATTAGATATTTTCTTTATTTACATTTCAAATGATAACCCCTTTCTTGGTTTCCCCTCTGAAAAAAACCCCTGTTCCCTCCTCCTCCCCTTGCTCAACAACCCACCCTCTCCCCCTTCCTGGCCCTGGCATTCCCCTACACTGGGTCATAGAACCTTCACAGGACTAAGGGCCTCTCCTTCCATTGATGACCTACTAAGCCATCCTCTGCTAAATATACAGCTGGAACCATGAGTTCCGTCACATGTACTCTTTGGTTTAGTCCTTGGGAGCTCTGAGGGTACTAGCTAGTTCATATTGTTGTTTGTCCTAAGGGGCTACAAACCCCTTCAGCTCCTTGGGTCCTTTATCTAGCGCCTTCAATGGGGACCCTGTGCTCAGTCCAATGGATGACTGTGAGCCTCCACTTCTGTATTAGTCGGGCACTGGCAGAGCCTCTCAGGAGACAGCTATATCAGGATCCTGTCAGCCAGCACTTGCTGGAATCCACAATAGTGTCTGGGTTTAGTGATTGTATATGGTAAGGATCCCCAGGTGGGGTAGTCTCTGGATTGTCCTTCAGTCTCTGCTCCACACTATCTCTGCAACTCCTTCCACGGGTATTTTGTTCCCCCTTCTAAGAAGGATTGAAGTATCCACACTTTGATCTTCCTTCTTCTTGTGTTTCTTGTGGTTTGTGGATTGTATCTTGGGTATTCCAAACTTCTGGGCTAATATCCACTTATCAGTGAGTGCATACCATGTGTGTTCTTTTGTGATTGGGTTACCTCACTCATCAGGATGATATCCTCTAGATCCATCCATTTCCCTAAGAATTTCATAAATTTATTGTTTTCAATAGCTGAGTAGTACTCCATTGTGTAGATGTACCACATTTTCTGTATATGTCTGTTGAGGGACGTCTGGGTTGTTTCCGGCTTCTGGCTATTATAGATAAGGCTGCTATGAACATAGTGGAGCATGTGTCCTTATTACATGTTGGAGCATCTTCTGGATATATGCCCAGGAGTGGTATAGCTGGGTACTCAGGTAGCACTATGTCCAATTTTCTGAGGAACTGCCAAATTGATTTCCAGAGTGGTTGTACCAGCTTGCAATTCCACCAGCAATGGCAGGGTTAATATAGTAAAAATGGCCATCTTGCCAAAAGCAATCTACAGATTCAATACAATCTCCATTAAAATTCCAACTCAATTCTTCACAGACTTAGAAAGAGCAATTTGCAAATTCACCTGGAACAACAAAAAAAAAACAGGATAGTCAAGACTATTCTCAACAATAAAGGAACCTCTGGTGGAATCACCATCTTGGACCTTAAGATGTACTACAGAGCAATTGTGATAAAAAACTGCATGGTATTGGTACAGTAACAGGCAGGTAGATCAATGGAATAGAATTGAAGACCCATAAATGAACCCATACACCTATGGTCACTTGATCTTTGACAAAGGAGCTAAAACCATCCAGTGGAAAAAAGACAGCATTTTCAGCAAATGGTGCTGGCTCAACTGGTGGTCAGCATGTAGAAGAATGCAAATCGATCCATTCTTATCTCCCTGTACAAAACTCAAGTCCAAATGGATCAAGGACCTCCACATAAAACCATATACGCTGAAATTAATAGAAAAGAAAGTGGGGAAGAGCCTCGAGCACATGGGTACAGGGGAAAATTTCCTGAACAGAACACCAATAGAACACCAATGTTCTAAGATCAAGAATTGACAAATGGGACCTCATAAAATTGCAAAGCTTCTGTAAGGCAAAGATACTGTCAATAGGACAAAAAGGCAACCAACAGATTGGGAAAAGATCTTTACCAATCCTACATCTGATAGAGGGCTAATATCCAATATATACAAAGAACTCAAGAAATTAGACTCCAGAGAACCAAATAACCCTATTAAAAAATGGAGTACAGAGCTAAAAAAAGAATTCTCAACTGAGGAATACCGAATGCCTGAGAAGCACCTATCCCTTAGGAGGAACAACAATATGAACTAACCAGTACCCTCAGAGCTCCTAGGGACTAAACCACCAACCAAAGAGTACACATAGTGGGGCTAATGGTTCCAGCAGCATATGTAGCAGAGGATGGCCTTGTTGGTCATCAATGGGAAAAGAGGCCCTTGGTCCTGGGAAGGCTCTATGCCCCAGTGTAGGGGAATGTCAGGGCCAGGAAGAGGGAGAGGGTGGGTTGTTGAGCAGGGGGAGGGAGGAAGGAATAGGTTCCCCCCCCAGGGGAAACCAGGAAAGGAGATATCATTTGAAATGTAAATTAAAAAAATATCTAATAAAGAAAAGGGACAATTCAAAATAAAAAAAGAGGAAGAAGAAATGTTCAGTTCAACATCCTTAATCATCAGGGAAATGCAAATCAAAACAACCCTGAGATTCCACCTCACTCCAGTCAGAGTGGCTAAGATCAAAAACTCAGGTGACAGCAAATGCTGGCGAGGTTGTGGAGAAAGAGGAACGCTCCTCCGTTGCTGGTGGGATTGCAAGCTGGTACAACTAGTTCTTAAGAGGCTTCCACCCTCACCCCTCATACTGGCTATCTGAGCTCCCTTTCCTGAATCTTCTTTGTTATTTTGGTGGATAAAAAAAGACGTCAAAAAAAAAAAAAAAAAAAAAGGTCACAAAATCTTTCTTCCCGTTTCTGGGAATTCAGTAGTAAAATATGGACTCCCAAGCATCCTACTCTAACGTGGACCCCTGCTGCTCCTCCCAGACTCTCAAATTGCCCAAGCCTGGAATATATAGTAGGCTCAGCTCTCTGTCCTTGTCCCCCTGGTCCGGATCCTCTTTTTGAAGCACTTAGTTCTCGTCCCTCACCCCACATCTCTTAGTCCTTATCTCTTCCTTCTCATTCCTCAGGCTCCATCCTTCACTCTGCATACCTTGTGGGTCTTCCCCCATATCTCCTCCCTTCACCCTTCATTCCTTATCTCCAGCCATCATTCCTCTGGGCGGTAATGCACCTGACATGTTCTTGTTATTTATTGCCATAGTGCTGACAAACCAATCCCCAAATTCAGCCAGTGTGTACTTGGTCAGCGTCCAGGTAACTACAAAGGCTAGGTGCCCAAGGCCAGGGCTCCTACAGCAGGAGGCTCTTTGATGTGTTGTAAGTTGCCACAACCCTGTGGAAGATGAGCTGACAACCCCTACGAAAGCTTATTGCATGTCTGCTATTTAGTTCTGAGATTTCACCCTTGAATACATTCCCAGCATAAATGTGTACTTCTGCTGCCCCCCCCCAAACACCATGCACGGAGAGCCTAATATCTAATAACAATAGTCAAAAGCAAGAAATAATCCCAAATGTCGAACAGTAGAGGAGTAGAGAAACAAAATGTTGTTTATAGAAAAAAAATAGTGCCAACCAACAATGAAAAGAGCAAAGCACTGCTCTGCCTAGCTGTATTGTTGACGACCATAGTTATGCTGGGTAGAAGCTGAGACAGGACAGTGTGCAACTGAGTGATTAGTAATGTAAAATTCAAGAGCAGGCATCACCACCTTACAGTGGCAGGCTCAGAAGAATGGTCATCCTAGGCCAGGGAGTTGACTGGAGGAGTGGGTTAACTCCTAGAATTTGTCTGTAACCTAAAGAAAAAAAATATGTGTGTGTGTGTGTGTGTGTGTGTGTGTGTGTGTGTGTGTGTGTTTGTGTCTCTATGTGTGTGTATGTGTCCATCCGTCCAGGTGTGTCTGTGTGTGTGTCTTGTCTGTGTGTGTGTGTGTGTCTGTGTGACTGTGTGTATAAGCCACATGTATGCACATGACAGTGGAGGCTGGAAGAGGGCATTGAACCCACCGTAGCTGGATTTACAGATGGTTGTGAGCCGCCTGGCGTGGGAACTAGAAACTAACCTCAGGTCCTTTGCAGGAGCAGCAACAACTGTAAGCTACTAAGGCCTTTCTCCTGACCTCCATTCAATCTTTCAACATGGAAGGTAGATGCATAAATGTGTGCCTATATAAAATCAAATATGAAAAACCAGAAAAGCACACTCATGAGATGAGAGAATCTTTCTATATGAAATTTAAATGGTTATTTTTTTTAAAATGCCATGTGGGGATTTCTTCCTGGTATTCTGGCATTGGGGAGTCTGAAGCTGAAGTGGTGCCATGAGTTTGAGGGCCCCCTGGACTACAGAGTGAGACTTTGACATGAGAAGCGGAAACAAATATTAAAAATAGTCACATGACTCTAGATAGAAAATAGGAAGCAAGAGTCTGATAGAGCTTGACTGAGAACAGAAAAGGAAACTGTGGGGCCGGGCACTGCCTGGACAAACTCTAGGGGAATTCCTTTCCATCTATCATCCTGAGGGGCACTTCTGTTGCTGGAGATGCTGTTAAAACTGTGCTTTTATTTCCTGGCTTGCTGCCAGTTTGTTTCCTATATGCCATTTTAAGTGCTGTGGTAAATGCAAGGCCAAAGCTACACTTCTAGGGCCAACAATCTAATTACAGGGACAAGCTAATCAGAGAGCGAGCCTCACAATCTAATTACAGACTTACAATCTAATCAGACATTTATAATGTTCTTAGAGAGGCAAGAGGCACATAAATAAAATTCTCAGAGAACTCAGGAGTAGTGGGTTTTTTTTTTTTTTAAGTGAAAGTTTGAAGGTTTGCTGGGGCTCATGAGACAGAAAATTCCATAATGGAGAATTAATTATTTCTTTGCTGCTATTGTTCTGAGACAGGGTCTCATTTTGGAATTTAAGCTACCTGGCTATCTGTCCCCTTACATCAGCTTCCCTGAGTACTAGCACCACAGATGTGCTATACTGTGACCAGTTTGTTTATTTACTTTTTTTTTTCTTGTGTGTTATGGGACTGGGTGAGATTCTGTGCCAGTTGTCAGAGGGCAACTTTGGGGAGTTGGTTCTCACCATCCACCTTGTCAGGACAGGGTCCTTCATTATTTCTGTTGCTTCATCTCATGCTCCCTGCTAAGGTGGCCCAAGAGATTCAGGGCCATTTTCCTATCTCCACCTCCCATCTCACAGGAGTCCTGGTCTCATTCCTCAGGCTTTCTGGGCAAGTGCTTTGACTCACTGAGCCATCTCTCTGGCCATTTAATTAATTAATTAATTAAGTCAATATTTTACTCTCTAGCTCAGGCTGTAGAACTGGGAGGCAAGACACTGCATATTTCTATTTTTAAAACAATACTTTATCTTTTCCATGTACATTGGTGTTTGGCCTGCATGTGTGAGGATCCCCTGGAACAAGAGTTCCAAACAGTTGTGAGCTACCATGTGAGCACTGGGAATTGAACCTGGGTCCTCTGGAAGAGCAGCCAGTGCTCTTAACCACTGAGCCATCTCTCCAGCCCACCACATACTTCTTGACACTATTGTATTTGTTGAAATGACCATAAAAGACACCCTTCTAAGAACTAAAGCAAGGATATTTGTCAAATGGGGGAAGTAGACTGAGGAGAACTATAAGTGTCTTGTGAGTTCCAGGCTTGGACAGTAAGCCCTTGGGACCAGCAAGACAGAAGGATATTAACCAGGGCATGAAGGGGACTAGAAGGTATTGAGCCTACAACTAAATTACATGCCCCAGACACGCAGATCCTTCATTTGTAATAAATATGAATGCTTTTCATGATACGAGCAGAGGTATGTCTGTAGATCAACTTAACTTCCAGATGAATACAACAGTCAGGGGTGGATTAAGTTCTCCTTAATGTTTCCTGTTAGACCATGTGTATATCTCCATAACACACACGCATTCGTGAAAATATTTGCAAACCCTATCTCTGACCTGGCATAGAATTTGGTTTAGCTAAAGCTTCTAATCTCCTTCCTGGTGTCTTTTAGGGTGGAGCTGGGAGAGGGGTAGTGTAGATGTCAGACACACACTGTCACAGCAGCCTGCTCGGCATCTGTGTCTCCAGAGGAACTTGAACTTCCCAGCTGTACTTTGGTAATTGCTTCTGAAAAGACCTCCTGGCCACACAGAAATCGGATCAAAATTTTAATCAAACAAATTGAAAAATCCAGGCTGTATTATAATCACCAATTAAGAGAAGATCTGGGCCTGGGCCTTTTGACGTTCTGTGACCAGCTTGGATGCTGTCACCTTTGTCTACTCGAAAGGGAGTAAAGGTATGCTTTCTATTCTATTCTATTCTATTCTATTCTATTCTATTCTATTCTATTCTATTCTATTCTATTCTATTC
>JADRCC010567987.1:7186-20659 GCA_019843855.1 Hylomyscus alleni
TCTCTCTCTCTCTCTCTCTCTCTCTGTGTGTGTGTGTGTGTGTCTCTGTCTGTCTCTCTCTTTCTCTCCCTTTGGCCTGTTTATATCTTTTGTTTGATTTTTGTATTCCTAATATTTTAAATAGAGTTTTTTAAGGATGTCATATGATAGAGACATTTGTCTTTTCTGGGGTGTCGAATGCAAATGTTGCCTCCAGTTCTTTGATATCTGGTTTCTCAGAGAAGTTTTTCTGTTTTCTGTGGTGAATTTATCAGGTTTCCTCTGCAGCATCTGGATTTTTATGATATCCACAGGAAAGCTATAAGGTTATAAAAATATTAACCCATTTCCTTCTTGTGTCTTTATGACATAATTTTTAATCTTGTGGAATACATCATGGGTTTTGTTTTTTTTAAGTAACTTTTATTTGCATGTAACAGACCCAAGATCTCTAATTTCTTTTGCTCTACTTGACACTGGTAGATAAAAATGTAAGTATCTTTTTATTTTACAACTTTTTTTTTTTTTTTTTGAGACAGAGTCTCATAGAACCTAGGCTATTCTTCAGCTGGCAATTCAGCTGAGACTGGCTTTGAACTCCTCCACCTCCTCCTTCTATATCCACCTTTAAGCTCCCATTTTAAATATAGCTTCTTACAGCTAAATGCAAAGATAAATCATAATGGTAACATTTTGTTGTTTGAGATAATATCCATTGTGTACTTTCCAGGAATCTTAGCCCAAATCTTCTGGGTATTTGTTTCACAGACCAGTCTATGTTTGAATGGCAGTTACAGTTTGTTCCAGATCCAGTGATGACAGAGGCAAATAGAGTTGTTTCACATCAATTTTATAGCAGATGCCAGAGAGGGGAAGTAATAGGCCTAAGGTCACAGAGCAAATTAGGGTGTTGAAATCCAAGGTTCTAGGCCATTTAGCCGGTTGCCCTAATCGTTGGACATTCTCGTGTACAAAGTGCAGGTAGAAAGCGTTCTTCTCCTTACTGCGTCACTCAGTAAATTACATAATCCACAACAAAAACAGCCAGAGGCCGCGAACAGGGTAAAGCTCAGCCCATTGAAATGTGCAGAAGTTTCACTGAGTTGAGAAAATGGCCTGCTTGCAGAGATCATATATAATTGACAATGTGAGTCAGAGTTGGGCATCATTCAAGATTAATCTTATCCCCTTAATGAAATTGCTGATGGTTTTGACTTGTTCCTCTCTGTCTTTTCCAAGTTGCCTGACAGTGTGTTACAGACACAGTCTTGTTGGTCTGAGGCTCTGTTCTCAAATGCTGAATTATGGAGTGCATTAAGGAGCTGAGAAGATCTGTTTGGAGAGGCAGGAACCCAGTAAAGCTTCTAATTTTTCCATGATGACTGATGGATTTGGAGCACTCTGAAGGGGCGGCTGTATAATGCTAAGTGTTTAACATGTGCCAGCTTTGTCACCTGACATGAACCCTTTTTATTCCAATCTCCTAGTCTTCACACACTCAGCAAAGAGGGGGGAAGAGGGGGACTGCTGCCAGAGAGAGAGGAGAGAGAGAGAGAGAGAGAGAGAGAGAGAGAGAAAGTTTCTGACTTTGGAAGCTGAGAGAGCTGGGAAGGAGTGTGGGCAGGGGCAGAAAGGCACCAAAGAAAACCTGCCTGTGTCTTAATTACCTGGCATATTCCCTGTGTTGGTTTCATAGGTCATTGGATTTCTTCCAAAAATGTTGTTTTGCAAAGGGTGTGTGAAGTGAAGTAGGTCCACTGGTGAATAGGCTACTCCTTGCCAACAACAGGATATGAAAGTGTTCAGCTCCAAATGCAGTGCCCAAAATGGTGGGGGAAAGTCGGAAATGGCCTCCATCTGACCAGCTACTATTTTCTCTAAATTCAAGTGGCTTTGGGGATTGGTCCCAGCACCTCATATACTGGGAGACTGTGTTTAAACTCAGGTGCCTCGAGTTCTTCAGTTAGCTTGTGGTTTATGCGGTCAGTGCAAAGACTATTGACTCCATTGGAGTTCCAGGCGAGGATTATGCTTGTCACAGAAATGCTTCCTTCCTTGATGTGCTTTCAAGTGCTGTCCTATGACTCCTGTTGGCAAGAAAATCCTCCTCCACCCTAGCACTTAGTTAATAAACACGGCTTGAAGTGCAGCCAGAAATGCATATGTTTGCTGTGCTGTTGGATTCCTCCTTGAAAGGGGGAAGGCGCTTCCGAATGTGATGCACAAAAGATTCTATTAATTAAGTGAACTTACAACGGCTCCCTATAGAATGAAGAAAAAGTAATAGCACACATTGTTACCCCCACTGATTGCTTTGTTGAATAAAGTTTATTACTGGTGCTTCTAGGGAAGAAATACCTACTCTGACCCCTCAGTTGTCTCTCTTATCCTTGTGCTGTGCACACAAAACTATTCATTAATGTCAATAAAACTTATGAGACCATATCCGGAGGGGTGGAGGCAAGAGCACTAGATCCCAAAGTCAACATCTTTGCAATGTATTTCAAGATGAAAACGATCAAAGTCTCATTACTCTTCAATGACTATAGCAGAAAAACTGGATCATTCAATACTCCGGTTAAAGATGAAACAATATTTCAGGGTTGTGTTTTCTTCTCTCTTGATTATATTTATGTATATAAACACAATACATAGGTATTAAAACATTTTAACCAAACTTTTCCCTAGGTATAGTTGAATATGTTCATTAAAACTAACATGGAAAGGAGACTTCTAGAAAAATAACTTAATAACCCACACAGATGAAGGCAGAAAGAGAAGCCCCCCAGGCAGGCATGCACACGAGGAGTATAACCAGAAGAGAAGATGTGTGTTGGATAAAGGAGCTAGGGAGGGTACCTTCAAGACCCTGAAAACACAAAAGAATTCATAGCTTGTTCTTTTCTTAGTGAGTCTGTACTAGGCTTGAAACCCCCTCCCCCTAAAAAAGACTCAGGCTCAATTCTAAAGACAGATCCCCTAAGACCTTCTCCTTATTCTGGGTGATAGTACATGTTTTTTAATCCTTGGCCAGCTTCATTGTTTACTCTGTGAGTGCCTGGTGACTTATATACTATTCTTCTCCACTCTGGGCTCTGTGAAGATGACTGCTTTGGACTTGATCAACTGAATTACTTGCCTCTGGCTTTTGCTTTGGTCTGGTTGATGGGCAGGATTGGCAAGAAGTCAGAGGGAAGCAGGAAAGAGATGGATAAAGTATTCTCACTGGCCTTCCCTCAAGGTCTTAGCTTATTAGTGGCTCCCCTTGGGGCCCCTTCCCCTAGTGTAGGCTGCAGTAGGACTCAGCCCTCACTCTCTTCCCTTGTACTTCAGGTTTCACATTGCCATTGCTGGTGGCCTCCTTTAGAGTAAGTCTAGGGATGTTTTCCATCTTTTGTTGGCTTTCCTTTGCCATCATCCCTCTGCCTTTCACACACTTGAGTGAGCCATCTGTTTTCTGCCACCATGATGACTTGTTCACACATCTGTATCAGCAAGGCTTCTTAGAACAGAGAGAAGACAGTTCTTGACCTGGATCCAACCGTGTTATAGTGCTATGGGTTTCTGGTAGTGAAGCATCCCTGAACCCTCAGTACTGGAGTTGTAATTTATGCTGGGTCCTGGCTTTGTGCACTGTCCATGTGAGTGGCTAATGGCAGACTTTCTGCTCCAACCGTTTTTTTCCCTTGTTTTAATGAGTGCACAGGAGTTCTTGTTGTACTCTAACTCTTGCTGAGCCTAAGTCTATTGTCTCTTACTCTATCTAGAGGAAAGTGCAGAATTAAATAGTCTCCACAATTTTCGTCCTTAAGAACTTTCTTTTGCTTTTACTAAGTACACCGGACTTCTCTGAGTTATAAAAGTGTATAAGAAAGAAGGCAACAAAGCAGGTATGACCTTAGAATGTCTTCAGAAAGCTTCTTATACCGTCTGGATTTTCTTATTTTTAATCTCTTCACTTATTTTCTTGAATAAGAGGCAACTGGACACACAGAGAGGAATTGACACCCTCCCTTTTCAGCATTGAGAAAGAGTTTTGTGAATTACAGTCTCAAGCGGTCATACGACTGGGAACTTACTAGGTAACGCAAATGCAGCGAGGCTCTGTGCAGCCCACCCGAACTTGCAGCACCTGCTCCCTGTTTACATCTTATGACTCTTGCCTCTTCAGAGAAGCAGAGGTACCAAGCATACCTCTTACATGAGCTGTTTCCTCTTTCTTTTTTTAATAAGTGTAGAGGAAGACTTTCAGCTCCTTTGTTGGCCTTTATATCTTCTTTGCCAAAACTGTGAAGTTCTAAAGGTATTTCCCTGATAAAATTTCCTTGACAAGGAAACAGTTCCTGCCCTATTCCTTCAAAGACAACAGCATGGACAGAAGGAGGATTCCCAAACACGCTGCTTTCAGAAACTCCCATCATTCCATTCTGGACTGTGGTGCCCATAAACTTTGATTTGTGTGTTCAGAAAGCATTTCAGTGGAGCTTTGTGTCCCCACACAGAGGTGCTATGACAATATACAACAGTGTCCTCAGGATTAAGAACCAAAGATCCTCACAATGAAAGGTAGAAAGACAACCCATCCACTTGGACTACTAAACCCTCATAATGGATCATCAAATGTGTTCCTTTGTCTTGTCCATAGTAGCCAGAGTATGGTCAGATCTTTTTCTGGATGTTTCTGTGAAGTTATTTTTGGTTGCAGTCACTATTGACGTTTATAGACCCCGAGTAAAGCCCACCATACTGTAGTGTGGGTGTGCCCCATTATACTAGGGGAAGGCCTGAACAGAAAAACTGATCATCCCCAAAGAAGAGGAAGTTTTTCCAGGAGACTCTTCTTCAGACTGGACTGCAGGAGAGTCCATATGAACCTTAATCAACCTACCAGGTGCTGGAGAGATGGCTCAGCAGGTAAGAGCACTGACTGCTCTTCCGAAGGTCCTGAGTTCAAATCCCAGCAACCACATGGTGTCTCACAACCATCCGTAATGAGATCTGACACCCTCTTCTGCTGTGTCTAAAGACAGCTACAGTGTACTTATATATAATAATAAATAAATAAATCTAAAAAAAAAAATCAATCTACCGCCAGGCACACGCTTTTAATCCCAGCACTTGGGAGGCAGAGGCAGGTGGATTTCTAAGTTCGAGGACACAGAGAAACCCTGTCTCGAAAAAAAAAAAAATCAATCTACCTCTTCCTGATCATACACTCTTTCTTGATCTATAGTCATTTGTTCTGTTTCTCTGGAGACCTCTAGGGAATGGTATGCTGAACATAACTTAGAATTGGTTATTCATGTTTATTTGATGCCAGCTCACAGCTAGATACATTGCCAGTGCTGCTCTTCTCAGGCTATGCTTCCACAGGGGGCTGGTATGACGTATGCACCAAACAAGTAGACCTAATTTAGTCTCATTTGTGAAGTCATACTCTAATGTGTTATTCCATGGTCAATGTTCTTTATTGTTTCCAAGAAAAGAGTCAAAATGATTAGCCAGGCCTGTGGGAAGGCAATCATAGAATTATCCAAGTGTTTGAGAGACGCAGGGAATGTAAGAGGAACAGTATCTATACCACTCTACCCATTTCTGCTGCCATCACAGCCTCCCTAGCTTCGTGGCCTCCACCCATCTTAGATGCCATCCTTCCTCCTGCTGCACATGCTAATTTATCTGCTTGGGAAATTTATACATGTATGTGTGTATGTATATATGTGTGCGTATGTGTGTGTATGTATGTATGTATGTATGTATGTGTACCATGCACAAGAGAGAAAACATGACATGTGCTCTTGTGAGTTTAACTCATTTTGTTTAACCTGGCAATCTCCAGTTCAATCCATTTTCTGAAAAATTGCGTATTTTTCTTTTTCATTATAACTAAGTAAAAATCCATGAACACACCTAGTCTTAAAATTATTAAGAAATCCTCTGCACTTTTGACTAGAACCAATCTTTTTTGTTTGCTTGTTTATGGGTTTTTTTTTTTTTTTTTTGATACAGGGTTTTTCTGTATAGCTCTAGCTGTCCTGCAATTCACTTGGTAGATTAGGCTGGACTTAAACCCAGAGATCCACCTGCCCCTGCCTCCTAAGTGCTGTGATTTAAGACACGTGCCACTCTAACAGTACCTGACTAATACAGAAGTAGAGGCTCACAACCATCCATTGAACTGAGTACAGGGTCCCCAATGAAGGAGTTAGAGAAAGAACCAATGGAGTTGAAGGGTTTGCAGCCTCTTGGGATGAACAACAATATGGACTGACCAATGCCCTCAGAGCTCCCAGGGACTCAACCACCAACCAAGGACTATACATGGTGGGACTGATTGTTCTGGCAGCATGTGTATAGCAGAGGATTGCAAAGTCGGTCATCAATGGGAGGAGAGGCCCTGTGAAGGTTCTGTGCCCCAGTGTAGGGGAATGACAGGGCCGATAAGTGGGAGAGGGTGGGGTGGCAGGCATGGGGAGGAGGAGGCAACAGGAGTTTGTTCTTATTGTTTTTGTTTGTTCATTTGTTTGGTTTTTTGGAGGGGAAACTGGGAAAGGAGAAATCATATATGTAAATAAAGAAAATATAATAAAGAAAAAAAAAAGGACATGTGCCACCCCACTGCCTGGCTTTGACTGGAGCCAGTCTTATTGTTTGGAAGTGGTGATCCACATTCCTCTGAGTAACAGAGTTCCTAGATGAAACATGCCTCTTGAAGGTGGGAAGATGTGGGTGCAGAATTTTCTTTGGTTGGAAATTTTAGGGAGTACTTTGACACCTGATCACAAGCAAGAGAGTCAGACAAAAATGTTTGGCATCTTCACACTTCATAAAAAAGGAGATTACAATCCATACTTTCTATTTGTATGTGACTTCAGTGAGTTTCAGATACAAAGGATCAGACCGACTTATTTTTAAATGATCTTTAAATAGCAGTATGCAGCCCTGTTGTATCTGACAGGAAGATAGTTCTATTTTGTTTCAGAAACACAACAGCTAAAGGATTGTGAGACTTTCCTTGGTTATCAGGAGACAGGCAGACAGAACAAGGACTATGGAGACTGCAAAACTTGAATCAAAACAGCCTTACAGTTTTGTCTCCTGAGTATCACCAGACCTATAGAATGCTTCAAAACTAGCTCTTAAAGACAAGACAAAACAGCGTAGATTGGGTGTGCTGACACATGCTTACTCTTACTCTATTATTGTAACAATCTGGAAATCTCTCTCTCTCTCTTTCTGTGTGTGTGTGTGTTTAAGCTGCATCTATGTGACTCTGAAACCAACAGAGCTTGCCCATGTAGATCATGTGTACATTTTGAGTGAATAGGGCCCTTGATCACATTCCTGCCAATTATGTCTTTCTCAAAAAAGATCGGAGTAAGTCTTAACATGTCAAGAATGCTCTGAGGGAGAAGAAAAAAAAAAGATCCAACAAAAACCAGTGGTGTGGAATTTTCAAAAATAGAATGATGAGGGGCTTATGGGAGTAGCAAGCCCTGGCTTTCCAGGCAAGTCATCCTGAGGTAAAATAACCGTTATATGAGTTATTATTGCATGATCTTACACGACACGAACTTAGGGCTCAAAGCTTTAGGGACTTTAGAAGATAGCCTTTTAGTAGTACCTATTCTTCTACAGATCAGAGATTTGGTCCCTGGTGTTTACCTTATCCTGGCCAGAGAACACACACTTGCATTTCAGATTCATTTTTCATGTCTGAACTCCCACCCCCAACCCCCTAAGCTTGAGTTGCTAGAAGACAGGAAATCTGTTTCTTATGCTTTGATCTCAAGGCAATGGCAGTGAACACAGTAACTGGTTTCAATACAGATCTTCAGTGACTAGAGGCATGTACTGTTTGCAAGATGTCTTCTGGAGAAGAGTAATTAAAACACAAACTCATGCATGTTGGAGAGTCTCTCATGTTCTATACTTGATCTCTTGAATAACGTCATTTTTGGCTTGGACCAGGTCACTCATCAAATCAAATGGGCAGAACAGTTTTTCCCTGAAAGTGGATGTTAGAAACCTGGTGATGAGTCCATCATCCATGTATAGTTGGCATCCCCCAGATGTGAATCCCAGTCTTGCCAGTTTCTGGCACTGACCTTAAGCAAATTTCTTAATCTTACTTAGGGAAATAGTCTAGACAAATTCCAGAGGAGGGTGCCCATGGCCCAAGGGCACTTCCTGTTGCTCCCAGCACTTGCGTAGGTGAGCTGAGTTCATTTAGAGGCAACAGGATGAGAAGACTAGAAGCCACCTTTTGGGCATCACAGGAAACCCTAAAGGAGATGTCTGTGTTGTGCTAAGACTCTGGTATGAGCCATAACTGAAAATCTATCCAGAGATACAGCATAGACACAAGCAACTGGGTCTTGGCATTGCTTCATGTTCTTAGAAGGGCTATTAGTACTCCTACGTAATCCACCACAGAGAATACCGAAAGTCAGCTACCGAATCTTGGTGCTAGGAATCCCAGCACTGTCACGGCACCCTTGAACTGTGAAGGAACTGTGGAAACCCCCAGATGCTGCTTCCTCTACCCGGATCTGGGAAAGGAAATTACCCTTCTAGGCTTTTCTGGATTTGGGAAACACAATTAACTGGCATTTCTGAGAAGTCCCATGTGAATCACTCTAAAAAAATTTTTATTATTATTATTATATAATGTCATCTTGTCTTCTCAGCTGTATTCTGTGAAGTTTGGAGTTCCCTTTCTTTATATTTACACAGCTCAGAAAGTGCCAACAGTGGAACAGCAATGTAAGGGATGATTCTGCAGGCATATTCTTCTCTCCAATCGCAGTTACCCAACCTCTCAGGGACCTCCTTACTGGAGGCCAGAAGGTCGTGTTATCTCAGGATTTGATTTATAGATGCTTTGCTGTTCTAAAAAGCCTTTCCAGTGTTAGAAAGGAAGTAGACACAGCCTTCTTACAGCTTTGACACTCTCTGATGTGACTTGAATCTTCTGACTTGCTGAAAGTGTATATACTTAAAGAAAAAAATCAGTAAGGAACTTAATACAAAGGAGGCAGCACTTTAATAACCCTGTGTGATTTGGCGAATCATGTCAGTGACTCCTTACATAACAGGTATTTCCCTCAGGCTATCCCAGTCATGAGATAGAGCCGGGATGCCCTACTGTAGCGAATTGATTGTTCTGCCCCCTCCCCCTTGCCTGTGACCTGTGGGAACGTCCATCTTATCCAATCCCTTCCTCTGTTCTGATGGAGGAGATCCTTTGGGGGTGGGCAGTTAGGGACTACAGTCATTCCCACACATTCGTCTCTGTCTGGCAACACCAGTATTTCCGGACCTGGCCTTGGGCCACAGAACCATCTGCCAGTCTTGTCTGCCCTCTCTCTGATACAAAATGTTCCACATACCAGTACAGAATGGTTTTTCCTCCTTCCTTATTCCAGTAGACATGGCCATTTCTTAACTACAAAAAGCAAAAGGGCACTGCACCTAGGGATCACTCCTGGGGTTCTTCTCTGGAACAACCCATCTCAGCCAGCCCACCCTATCTCATTCTCGTCTTGAGGGAGAATCATCTCGGTTTGTCTTCTTTCCCTTTTCTGACAGTCTCAGAGCCTTTCCCCCTAGTTATTGCTTTGTATTTCAGGAATTTATCCTGAGCTTGAATCAACAGATTTTACTGGAGTTTCATTGAAGGGGGTAGGTAGTGTGGGCTTGTTAGAAAATGGGATTTGAATGAAATGATTGACGTTTGCATGTAGCCTTTTCTCTGGCTTTCCACAAGGCAGTTTATGATATGTTTATATTCTCATGCATTACATTATTATTTGAGACAGAGTCTTAATCTGTAGGCCTCTGAAGCCTTAAACTTATGATCGCCCCACTCAGCCCTTTTGATTATAGTCAAACTTTGTTAATTATTTGGGCTTTGTTATGTTTTGTAATTAATAAACTGTTACAGAAAAAAATTAGATTTGTATAGGATATAAAAAGTTCCTCTCTACTTTATATAGTCCTTACCCTCCTTTATATAGATCAAGAGCTAAGTTCTTGGTTTGGCAATGCAAGGACTTTGTGATAAATAGATGTAAACTTGTGAGTACATTTCTAACTTGTTGAGTTATTAAGAGGCATGCAAAGCAATTAATAAATTCAGCATCCTAAATGGACCCTGTGCTATCCTGGCAAGTTTTTAAAGTGTGCTAATTGCAGAAAACTTTTAGTCATTCAAACGAGAATCGTAAGTGATGATGAATGTTCATTTCCCAGTTCATCATTTTGATTTTCTAGTTTAAAAGAGGTCTATTATAGCCCAACAGTATTCTAACAGTAACAAGGACGCTCTAACTGCTGGTCTCCTTCCAGGTGCCTCTGCTCTGAGCCCCTATGCTAGTCTAGACCACTTGCCCAGAACCACAAATTGATTTTTAAAAGCTACCCACAGTTGCAGTCTGGAAGCAGAGTGGGACTCCATTACTGTGCGGTTTCATCTTTACTTTCTTCAGCTAAATCCCTTATGCCCTTAAAGGCTAAGAGTCTGAGGTCCACTTGAAGGATCTAGTAACGGCTGAAAGCTTGATGGAAAGGCTGTAAATATTTGTTGATTGGTTGTTAATAGAGAAAAGGAATTTGACTCTTTCAGAGTGGCTAGGAGGAAAGGTAGGAAAGAAGATTTACATACCTTTTTAATCCTCCTATCCTATGTCTCATGTTTGGGACACACACACACACACACACTCTCTCACACACACACACACACACACACACACACACACACACACACACTCACTCATTCACACTGCTTTTTAAGAGTAGACCTTTTTCCCCATCTTACGATTGATTATACAAATTGGAGGAATTAGAATATAAGAGTTTTCTATTTGCCTCATTCAGTGGCATAGCTCAGATAAATGCACAAAAAGGTAACAAGTTGGATAAGGCTAACATGAATAAGAATTGACTTTTATTTTCAATCTACTGAAGGAAGGTAGTTGAGGTGGAGCAGACAACTGTCAGTGCCATGAGATGTGAACATTATCAGAACACTTGTCTGCCCCAAAATATCTTTCCCTTGACTCTGTCACCAACACTGAAAGGCAGGCAACCATTGGTAGCCAAGATAAAGACTTTGTTTCCACAGGTGTCATTAAAATAATAAATATCGATTACATGTGAAAGGCAAATGCCAACGCAATAGGCAATATTTAAAGCATGAATGCATAAACCTATTTTTGAGAAAATTTAAAATTTTAAGATAACTGCGGATTCACAGGTAATTGGAGGGAGTGGTATAGGGCTCTCGGACCTTCCATGTGGTTTCTCTGCCTTGTGCAACTGTAGTACACTATCACAACAAGGAAGATGACATTGATTCCGTTTGCAGTCTTTATTTTGATTTCCACAATTTCACATGTATTCCTTTGTATATATAGATACATGTATATATGTACATCTTTAAGTATATGCAATTTTATGATGTATAAATACATATAGCCACCATCATAGTCCATCATTATACTCAAGGTATATAGATACAAAATTCAAATCGTCACAATATGCCCACCACTTCATCCCCATGTCAACCAATAGTTTCACTGAGCATGGAGACATGAGGCTGGGGCTGAACTAGAAGTTTCGCCCCTATTGATGTTCAGCATGCTTCCAGAGGAGGAAAGTAAGCCTCAATATCACCCAGCTACAAACCCTTCAACCCACAACAGCAACCTGCCGGCGAGATATACTGGTACAACAGCAGAGCAAATGTTATAGAAGTAATCAACCACTTTTTGATCAGAGTTGAGGCCCACTCCAGGCCGAGACTACATAGGCATGGCTCTAAGGGACAACCTACTATTCCTATTCTGCTAAAGGAACTTGGTAATGAAATGACTCCTAAAGATATATTTCTATACCCATAGACCAGAGGGCATTGCACAAGCTTCAGCCAAGAAGCATCTTCTAGAAGTAGGAGATAACTAGAAACGTTCAGAGAATGAGAGACACTGGAGCACTCATCCCTAAAAGGCATGTCTTTATCAAACTCTTCCCCTCAAGGCTCAGGGGAGGTGAAAAGATCTTGAAAGCCAGAAGCCTTGGATGACTAGAAAACTGGTGTCTTCCAGACAGGAAGAGTTGATACACATATGGACTCGCAGAGACTGTGCCGGCACACATGCAATACCTGCGCAGGTTCAAACCACAAAACTTCCCGGCACCGAGGAGAGGTTGTATTGAATACCACTCTTAACTAAGAAACAGTTTACAATTGATACATGCTAGAAAAGGGAAAGTCAGTTTTCTCCAATAGCACATCACCAGGTCTATCCTTCACACTCCAGTGCATGCCCCATGTCCAGGAGTAATTGGCCAACACAAAATAGCCTCTATGGTGTGTGTGTGTGTGTGTGTGTGTGTGTGTGTGTGTGTGTGTGTGTTTGGTTTTTTCTTTTTTTGTTGTTAATTAGTTTTTTGTTTTTCTTTCATCTTTTGTTTTTAATTTTTGAGAGAGACATGATAGATAGATAGATAGATAGATAGATAGATAGATAGATAGAGAATAGAAGACTTGGGAGGAGACAGGCAAGGTAAAGTACATGATCAAGATATAATATATAAAAATAAATAAAGATTTATTAGTTTAAAAATAACATTTTGTTATTTTAAAAACATATAGCTATGAAACCCAGAAAACTAAACCAGCTTAGTTTCTAAAATCTAACATAATTCCATGCAAATTATGTATACCAACAGTTTGTTTCTTTGAAAATATTATTGAAAACAATGTCTAAAAAGGTATTTATTGCTGTTTTATGTATATGAGTATTTTACCTATGCATGTGGATGTGCATGTGCCAGGTACCCTGGGAGTCCAGGAGAGGCCATTGGATCCCCTGGAACAGGAGTTACAGAAGATCCTAAGCTGCACTGTGTTTCTGAGAATGAAACGTGGGCCCTCTGCGGGAGCGGCGACTGTTCTCAACCGCTGGGTAATCTGTATAGACCCCCACCTCACCCCCCACCCCAGAAACCTTCTGTGGTTATGGATGCACCATGGTTACTAAAGAATGTTTGGGCTGGTTCTAGCTTGTTTGCATTTATGAATCTCTTAGTTTTCATTTTCTTTGACTTCCTGTATATTATTTAACAAAGTTTAAGAGTATGATTTGCTTTATTTGCAGTATTTTTAATGTATGTTTTCTTGTTTTTTTGTTGTTTCTCCCCCCCCTCTGAGTACTCCAATAGACACAGGCACTTTAGCGTAGTTTACCAGTACTGAAGCTTTACCATTTCTAGTGAAATGTGGAAATCTTACTCTCACTTGAATTCTTTAGGCCTCCTGCTTGAAAATGGGGATTCAGTTTTAAGATGTAATTCCCTCACATACTCTTCCCCCAACCCATGGAGGACCTCAGCAAATACTGTCTTGTGCTTCTCATTCCACAACAGTGAACCATGGTTTTTAAAACTTGTGAAGAGAAAAAGTGGCTATTAAATGTATTCCTACCATTA
>JADRCC010567989.1:4617-21770 GCA_019843855.1 Hylomyscus alleni
ACTGATTGTTCTGGCAGCATGTGTGTAGTAGAGGATTGCAAAGTCAGTCATCAATGGGAGGAGAGGCCCTTGGCCCTGTGAAGGTCCTGTGCCCCAGTGTAGGGGAATGACAGGGCTGATAAGTGGGCGAGGGTGGGGTGGCAGGCATGGGGAGGGGGGAGGCAACAGGGGTTTGTTCTTGTTATCTTTGTTTGTTCATTAAAAAGAAAAAAAATTAATTAATTAATTAAAAAAAACAAATATCAAACTGTGTGGCTCTTGAGGAGCACGACCCAAGATTAGTCTCTAACCTCATGCATGACAATACAAATGAAAACACACAATAAAAGTAAAACTGACTAATATGTAGATACTTTTGCCAAAAGTCCATTCATAGTTTGTCTGACTTCAATACAAAGCCCAATACAATCATTTCACTACTTTAAACTAACTAGAAAATCATTAGTTTCTTTTAAACACTGACTTCTTCAAAATAAGTTTTCATCCTCCTTTGAGCACCTAGTATTAAAAGTGTGAAGCCTTGAAGTGTGCTTTGTTATTCTGCCACAGGTCCTGACACTTAGGTGTTATCTGTTAATAGCCCGAAAATGAATAGATGGGCAGGATGGATTCTGGACTCTGGGGTTTGATTTGTTACTTTAAAAGCATGAGATTGAAAAAGGATAAATTACCATTGACTTTCAATATTGCATCTGATAAAAACAAAATAATGTTTGTGTTTGTGTAATGACTTTCAGTATAGACATATGTAAGAGAATAAGATTTTACAGGAAAAGAATTTGCACACCTTGAAACTTATATTGCTCTTTCTTCTCCATTTGTTATGGCCTGGTGACATTATATTTGATCACAGTATTATTGCTTATATGTTTTTTTCTAAGGATCTGTGCATGCTTCTATCAAGTGTTCACAAAAATGATAGAACTCTTCTATAGTATCTAATTAAATAATTAAATTACTTTGATATGATTATTTTGTCACTGCATTTTGCAATTATTAATCCTTCAGCTGTCCCTGAAATACATCCTTGCAGGATTCTTTTGTATATTTCACAAAACTATATGTATTATGATACTATCTGACTAGAATAGGCAAATTCTTTCTCATTCTTTGTGTAATGACTTTCAGTATAGACATATGTAAAAGAATAAGATTTTACAGGAAAAGAATTTGCACTCCTTGAAACTTATATTGCTCTTTCTTCTCCATTGTTATGGCCTGGTGACATTATATTTGATCACAGTATTATTGCTCATATGTTTTTTTCTACTGAATTATAAAAACCACATTGACATTCCCCAGCCTAAAGATTGCATTCTTTGAAGTGATGACAGCGCAGCTAGCCAAAGCTTGAATTTGGATTGTAAGAAAATACTCAGTCTTTCTTTCCCTTAATAGCACAAAGCCTATTGAATTCTTAATTATTTTCCTTATAATAGTAAACAGTAGATAATCTTCCCTCAAAGGAACAACACCCTTCTTTATTATCCTATGATGCTAATATGTTTTCTTTTAATTGCTCTCTTTGCTACTAACAGTGGTGTTTACCAAATTCTGTGGTTAGTTATTCTTTATTTGTAAAATGTTAGTTCTGAAGACAGTAATTTGGGTGGTTCTATGTAACAAACTCATGGAAATCAGTCTTATTGTCAAGGGGCACACAACCATCTGTAACGGGATCCCAATGCCCTCTTCTGGTGTGTCTAAAAACAGTTACAGTGTGTGTATGCATATATATGATGTGTAAATAATCTTTAAAAAATTTAAAGTACTAATTGTTATAAAAATTTGCTTCTAATTTTATTATATTATATTGGATATTAGCTCTATATTGGCTGTAGGGTTGATAAAAAATATTTTCCCAGTATGTAGGTTGCCAGTTTGCCCTGTTGACAGTGTCTTTTGCTTTACAGAAGCTTTTCAATTTATGAAATTTCATTTGTCTATAGTTGATTTTATAGCCTGAGCCATTGATATTCTGTTTGAGAAATTTTCTCCTGTGCCCATGTGTTTGAGTCTCTTTCCTACTTTTTCTTCTGTTAGATTTAGTATACTTGGTTTTATGTGGACATTCTTGATCTACTTGGACTTGAACTTTGTACAAGGAGATAAGAATGGATCTATCTTAATTCTTCTACATGCTGACTGCCACTTCAGCCAACACCATTTGTTGAATATGCTGTCTTTTTTCCACTGGAGGGTTTTATATTCTTTGTCAAAGAGCAGGTGGCCATATGTGTGTGGGTTTTGTTCTGGGTCTTCTATTCTATTTTTGATCTACTTACCTGTCTCTATATTGTGTTGTTTTTATCATTATTGTTCTGTAATACAGCTTGAAGTCAGGTATGGTGATTCCCCCAGAAGTTCTTTAATTGTTGAAAATAGTTTTCACTATCCTAGATTATCAACTGATTGTACTAGCTAATTTCTTACTTTCAATTCATATAACAATTGATGGGTATTTATACCCATTATTAGATTAAACTGACCTTGACATCATAAAATATTATATGAACACTTTTTCTAAAAAAATAATCTCATACTTTATAATCTACCCCTAATTTTGAATATATGATATAATAGAGTTTTTTATTTTGCAAAATATTTTGTACATTAAACAGGCTCTCCTTTCAAAAGGTATAAAATCTTGGACATAATAAGATAAAAATTAATTTTACAATATGATATAGCTTTGATAAATTTTTGTGCACTAGTAAATTACTAATGATGAAACTTAGAGGGTCAGTCAGAACTTGTAACATTATTCTCTAATCATACTCTCAATTAAATTAATCTACAGTACGGTAGGAATGTCCCAACTTGTGCTCTGCACCCAAAAATGTGGCTTAACTCAATAGCAGATATGGTTATTTTTGCTCATCAATTTACATTTCTTCCTTAAAATCCCCCATTTTTTAATAATATTGTGTTTTTAAATCAGAAATAACAGCCAAATGTTGGCAGTATGACTAAGATAAAGCATTTTCTTAGAGTGATCACCCCCCCCCCCGCCTTCTTTTTTGCCCAAACCACTGTGCATACCTTTCTAACAATGATTTTATACTCCTGGGTTTTTTTTTTACATATGCTGTGATGTATCTGCATTTGAAGACAGTCATGTACTTGCATTTTTTTTACCTTTAATTCAATTTATTCTGTAATGCTTATTTAATCACCTATGCCCAGAGACATTACAATAAAAATCCAGGTACAATAGAGTAGATTTATAATCATAGTTCTAAGGATGTTGAAGTCTAAGGATCTCAAATTCAAGACCAAATTCTCCCTTTAACAATGACCTATCTCAAAAATAAGAATAATGAAAGTTAAAAACTTAAATAATAAGTAGCCAAGTAGATTATAAAGAAACATAGACTAAATAATTTCTATATTTAATGATATAACATGTTTTAATGACAATAGATATATATTCATAAATTCTTTTTCAAAAAATTTAAGTCAAAACAGAAATAGTTCAATTTTAACCAAGCTGTACTGATATAATATCCATGTATTAATTTGCTTCATCTGGTAGCAGCTTGGGCGGTATGTACACAGTATAAGGATTTATCCTCAAAAGTCTTAAAAACTTCTTTCAGTCTTCGAAATTCTGAGGGATTCAGTTGATTCTTTTAGTAATTAAATTATAATATGTGATCATACAACTTTGAACACCTAGCATAACAGAAGGAAGGCTCTCAGCCATGGAAACAAATCTTTGTAATAAGTTTCACACTCAGAATAGTCTATGAGTACTTCTAAAACATTTTTTATGCTTATTTCTTACGATTTCTCCAGATAGATAAAAGATAGATAGATAATAGATATATGAATATATTTTCTTTTTTTGAATATATTTTCTTATCAGCATTTTCATAAGATTTTTTTTACACTCTGTGTAATAACATTAACTAGTGTAGCACTGATTAGATATAAGGGTTTCTTTTTTAGCTTATTTTACTTTCAAGTTAGTCCAGTTTTGCTTGCTTTCATATCCATTTGTATTATCTAGTTTAGTCTGGACGAACAACAATATGAACTAACTAGTACCCTAAGAGCTCCCAGGGACTAAAACTCTAACCAGAGTACACATGGTGGGACTCATGGATCCAGCAGCATGTGTATAGCAGAGGAAGACCTAGTCAGTCATCAATCAGAGGAGAGGCCCTTGGCCCTGTGAAGGTTCTATGCCCCAGTGTAGGGGAATTGAGGGAGGGGGAGGGAACAGGGGTTTGTTTTAGTTGTTGTTTTTTATTTTATTTTGTTTCCTTTTTTCTTTTCCTTTTTTTTTTTTTTTTTTTTTTTTTTTTGGAGGAGAACCTGAGAAAGGAGATATTAGGAAAACATCTAATAAAAAAAATAAAGTATTCTAACTCAAACATCAGAAAATTGCTTTACTTGACACATTCCAAGAGGTATGCAAAATCAAACCAAGTGTTTGTAAGTTATATTGTTTCATATAAGAATTTTGAAGGAAAACCTTTAAATGATCATATTAAATTTTGATTTATATTTTAAATGAATTATTTTTATACTGCTAAAGTGTATTCATGACTTTATATTTTCTGTAATTCAAAATAATTTTCTTCAAAAGTAGCAAAAGGTCTTGTATAAATGTGAAGGATCGTAAAAATATAAATCTCAATTACCAATTAGTTATTGTATTTTGTCCATATCAAACACTAACTCAATACACACCATTTTGAGAAATGAAAATGAATCAATCATTAAAAGTAACATTTTATAAACTAAATTTAATAATTTGGAAATACATATCTTCAAGTTGCCATACTTTAAACATTATATTTTTTATTGGCATACATCTATAATATCTGCATATATCTTTATATTTTGTAAACTTTCCATATAATTTTCAATGTAAGGACATTATATTTTCTACTGCACACTCATTGCTTTGTTTACTAAAA
Organism: Hylomyscus alleni; assembly: GCA_019843855.1. NCBI lineage: Eukaryota > Metazoa > Chordata > Mammalia > Rodentia > Muridae > Hylomyscus > Hylomyscus alleni. Next base: position 9,546 of record JADRCC010567989.1, read on the forward strand.
TCTGGATTGTCATTACTTTCAATGACACTCTTATATATATATTTTTTAAATTTTATTTAATCTTTCTTTTTTACACTCCAGATTTTATTACCTACCTCCCAACCCAGTGCATCCTTGACAGCTCCCATACCTCCTCTGTGACCCTTTCTCCACAAGGATGTCCCCACCCTCAAACCCCCCATCCCATCAGAATTCCACACTCCCTGGTGCATCCAGTCTCTTGAGGGTGAGGTGCATCTTCTCTGACTGAACGCAGACTTGGCAGACCTCTGCTGTATATGTATTGGGGACTTCATATCAGATGGTGTTTGCTGCCTCGTTGGTAGTCCAGTGTTTGAACGATCTTGGGGGTCCAGCCTAATTGAGACTGCTAATCCTACAGGATCACCTTCCTCTTCTGCTTCTAGCTTTTTCCTGATTCAATACAGGGGTCAGCAGCTTCTGTCTGTTGTTGGGTGTAAATATCTGCATCTGACTCAGCTGCTTGTTGGGTCTTTTGGAGTGCAGTCATGATAGGCCCCTTTTTGTGAGCACTCCATAGCTTCAGTAATGACACTCTTATATTTCAACAAGAATTATTTAGCAGAGTTTAGGGTAATGGGGGTCCGAAGGGGGCAGGCACAAGAGAGAAGATCTGGTTAATAATGGATATAGAAAACAATCAGAAAGAATAGTTCTAACAATTTTAAAAATTAATAACTTGTTGACTGTAGCATTTGTATTAGCTATGCTAAATTGTGCCGCACACCCACACAGGAGCAATCTTAATTTGTGAATGAAAGACACACACACACACACACACACACACACACACACACATACCATACACCACATGCCAATTAATTTTTGACATGCCATGGCTAGCTCAGAGAATGGAAACTCCTAAAACTTCCATTGCTCTACCATGCTCGATCAGAGAAGTGGCTAGTGTCCACTTACCTGATTTCTTACATGACTAGTTGGCTTTTTTCTACTGCAGCTCTTAAGCCCTATTCTTCTCCCCCAGTCATGGTGATACTGTCTCCCTTTCCTGTACAAATCTAAAGGCCCCACCTCAGTCTGCCTGCCCGGTCATTGCCCATTGGCTCTTTATTGATTGATATAAAAAATTGTGGACCAGGACCTTCAGCATTCACGCAAATTCCTGATTTTGGGGGCCGGATTGATGGAACCAATCCACAACAGCTGACAAACATTAATCAAATGTTTCAAAGGAAGAAGCAGATAGAATTTTTAACATTTCTAACAGAAAATGTTTATGTCTGCTATGCCATATGTCTTCAAACACATATGTGGCCATTACATCCTACATGTGTATAATGAAAACTCCCACTGCACTTGATGAATACATTTTCCTTATTTTTAATTAAAAATAGAAATATAAAAAAGAGACTAATGTTATCTCTTTCAACCTTCTTCTACTTGAATACAGAGGAAGAGGTGACACTCTAAGGCCTTCATGAGACTCTTAAACTACATTGGTCTGGACTTCCTAAACTCAAAAACCTATTTCACAGAAGATATAGCTCTTGACTTATTTTATGTTTATAGAAAGTTTAATTATTTTAGTTCTCTTTACATGTTATCACTATTGAATTATTTATTTATAAAGCTATTATACCAGTAAAATACTTTGCGAGGTTGGTATCAAATTATAGTAGTGTATTAACTGTGAAGTTTGCATATTTCTATTATATAACATGAATATAGAAATGTGGTTTAGAAAGACATCATTAAGTGTGAACCAAAGACTGTGAGGAAGATCTCTAGAGCCTGTTCATTTTATGGAAATGCCATATTCACACACTCAGCTCCAAGTCTCTATCTTATAGCCACCATAGCCCCAGGAAACCACCTTTTATATACATGACACTGCAGATTAGAATATTTTAAATACTTCATATTAACAGAATTATATGGCATTTGTCACTCTGACTCTGGATTTTTTAACTGACTATATTATTCTCAGGGTTCATACTGAATAGAAGAGTTTTTGTTTTGTTTTGTTTTCACAGATGTAAAATATCAGATGTATTTAAATCTAACATAGGCTTTATTTATTTCTCTTTTAACAGACATATTTAGTGCTTTAAATAGTGCTGAAAATTTTACCAGAAATATGGATATCTAGTTCTGGAACCATTTTCTGTATATGTGGTGAAATTTGCTTGTAGGGCTAGGAATAGAAGTGGAAAAAGTACAAGCAATTCAGTGCACACTGTGTCCTAGAGATCTGAAGAAGAGTCAACACTACCTGAAGGACTTTCTACATAATCCAAGGAATTTACTTTTGTTGGAGAAGATTATCTTGTTTTTCTATCTATAGAGCTCACACATCACTTGGTCTTATGTATAAATAAGTAATTGTTCCTCAAAGAGGAACAATCAATAAATTAGGGTTCCTCAGGAGAGGAGTGTGAATCACTACTCTTAAAAGTTTAGCAAAGGGCACAAGCTTAATATGCCATTTTCAATATGTTGTTTTGTTTGTATGTATATCACTGTATATTTTGTAAAAGGATGTTTTACTTATCTCTGAATCATTAGTGTTTCAGCCACAAAGGAGTGATGGGAATCTACATGAATGAATAAGTGATTGTCAAACTGTCATATAAAGATATAAGGGGATAGAAGAAATGAAAATTTTCTATATAGTATCAATAAGAAATATTTTAATTATTAGGTGTTCATCAAAGTGTTTTAGAGTAGATAAATAAATCTGTCTACTGATATGAAATATAAACACAGGATGTCTTTAAAGAGACCTTTCTGGGAGTCATTTATTTTTTTGTATAATAAAGACACTCTGTGGCTGTTAATTTTTGTAACCAAGACACTAGAGAAGAGGTTCTCACAAACCTCCTCTGTCTCCAAAAATATTGACATGATGATACATAACAGCACCAAAATTTACAGTTATGAATTAACAATGAAAATAATTTTAGGGTTGAGGATCACCACAACATGAGGAAATGTATTAGAGGATCTCAGCCTGAGGGAAGTTGAGAACCACTGTCCTAATATCCTCTGAGAAGAACACTTCAATCGAGGAATTGCCTGTTATACGGACCTGAAGGCAGGTCTGTGGAACATGCTGTTGGTTAATATTCAATTAGTAAGCCCTGCCACTCTTGGGCAGGTTGTCACGAGATGTATAAAACAAAACAAAACAAAATTCGTGAGCCATGGATTCCAGGCTAGTACTCAGCATGGATCTATGGCCCATACTTAGCTGTGACTCTCAGTTCTCAGCAGGGCTTCCCTTGATGATGGACAGTAATATATAAGATAACATAATAATCCCTTTCCTCCCCAATATGTCTTTGGTCATATCACCGAAGGAGAGTCAAGCTAGAACACACGTCATGTGCAAATAGCACCAAATATCCTGAAAACAGAACTTTAAAATCTAAAGTATTTGTGTGCAGATATTGTGGAAGTATCCAATGCACAATTTCTGTTAGCTCTTTCAAGATATTCTCTGTGGCCATTTATAGTCAGCAAGATTGCTGAATAAGATTCAGATTGCATTTCCTCTAATCAAAATCCCCTGGCATCCATTTCTTATAATATATAATTATATGATTTTAATGGATTTCTTCATGATTATATTATACGATCATCTATAAATATCATATATAAATATCTAAATTTCATACATCCTATAAGGATGTATGAAAACTTTTAAAATTAATATTTTTACTTTTTAATTATTAAGTGTACATATATATATATATATATATATATATATATATATATATATATAATTCTAATGTTAGAGGAAAATCTACAATTATTCTACTATATGTACTATTGTTTACACTACATTTTCTTTTGTAATTATCCTTTGATCATTACAAGTATAATAGCATTTAATAATATACATAGAATCTTTAGGAAAAAAGCTACATTTGATATTTTACAATGAATTAAAGATTGATATTCTAAGAGGTTATACTCTTTTTTTTTGAGATTTCATAAAATTTTTTTGAATTAGTCTTAAAGTGGCAAACAGTACTCCCACCCACCACTGCATGTTATGACAAGATTACTTCCTGAACAAATGTAGGGAGTGACCTTACAAACTGTATGAGCTTAAGAAAAACTGGTAATGATTTTGAATACAAAGAGCAACATCAATTTCAGAAAATAAGTAGTATGCTACTGTTCTATGGTCCAACTATGGTAGTAAATAGTCATCAATGACCTCAATAGACTCAAGGAAACTTGGGTTTAAAATCAACCCAATCATAAAAAAAATGGGGTATAAAGTAAACCAAGAATTCACAACTGAAGAATCTCAAATAACTGAGAAGCACCTAAAAAAAATGTTCAAAGTCCTTAGTGATCAGAGAGATGCAAATCAAAAGGTCCCTGAGATTCCACCTTACACCAATCAGAATGACTAAGATCAAAACCACAGTAACAACACATGTTGGAGAGGATGTAAGGAAAGAGGAACACTCCTCCATTGCTCTTGGGATTGCAGACTGGTACAACCACTCGAAATCAATCTGGAGTTTCCTCAGAAAATTGGAATTAGATCTACCTGAAGACCCAGCTAGACCACTCTTGGGCATATACCCAAAAGATGCCCCACTATGCCACAGGGGCACATATTCCACTATGTTCATAGTGGCTTTGTTAGTGAAAGACAGAAGCTAGAAGCAACCTAGATCTCCTATGACAGAAGAATGGATATATTCTTCTGTGTAAATGTGGTTCATTTACACAATGAACCACAATGAACAAGCTGAAGTGCCCAAGTAAGGACACCTCAGTCCCACTTGTGAGAGAGAAGAAAGCAATCACAAGGAGGGAGGGAGGGAGGGAGGGAGAGAGGGAGGGAGGGAGGAAGAGAGGGAGGGAGGGAGGGAGAGACCTGGAGGGAAAGTAGACTTAATGAGGAGTGAAGGGAAGAGGGGAAACTGATCTGGTATTGGGTGAGGGAAAAGGACTAAAGCTCTGAGGGCCAGCAGAAAGAGTGGAAACAGACAACTTCAGGAAATAGGAGGTTGGGGGAATCCTCCAGAATACAAGAGAGACCTGGGAGTTGAGAATCAAGAATCAAAGGATCTTAAATGAAATGCCCAAAAGCAGGGAAAGGGAATTTATAGAGGACATCAAGTGAGGGTGTTGCCATCCCACAGTCACATCTCTGACCCATAATTGTTCTGTCAGAAGAATTACAGGGATGGAAATAGAGAAGAACCTGAGGAAAAGAAGGTCCAGTGACAGGCCCAAGTGGGATCCAGCTCAAGGGGATGTTCCAAGGCCTCACACTATTACTGAGGCTATGGAGCACTCATAAAAAGGGACCTATCATAATTACCTTCTGAATGACCCAACAAGCAGCTGTAAGAGTTAGATGCAGACATTTGCACCCAACCAATGGACAGAAGCAGCTGACCTCTGTTGTTGAGTTAGGAAAGGCTGAAAGAAGGTAAGAAGAAGGGTGATCCTGTAGGAGAACCAGCAGTCTCAGTAAATCTGGATCCCCGAGATCTCTCAAAAACTGGACCACCAAACAGAAAGCATACACCAGCTGATGTAAGGCCCCCAACACACATACAATAAAGGTCATCCGGGTCTGTGTTCATTCAGAGATGATGCACCTAACCCTCAAGAAACTGGGGGCTCCAGGAGTTTAGAGGTCAGATGGGGTGGGGTTTGGGGGCATCCACATGGACACAGGTGGGTTGGGGAGGAGGTGTGGGATGTGGAGCAGTGGGAGGGTGGTTTGGACCTTGATGCTTGGCTCAAGCTCATATATCCAAGTAAATCTGGACAACTAAATCTTCAAATACTGTGTCAAAATTATCTCTATAATTTGCAATCTCAGACAATTTTGTTATGAACTAAAAATGTAGGTAATACAAATATATACATTTTCATCAGAAAATAGTATTTTATATTATGTTATCTAAATTTTAAGCTTCTGTAATAAAAGTATTTTAGACATATTTTAACTATCCTATTGGCAGAGTATGTACATAGTTCCTAAAAATTGTAGAAATTACTAATTCTTAAAGATCAACTTGAAAAAATATGTTTCATAAAATATTCTTAAATTGTTCAAGTTGTGACATAATCTATGATATAAATACATAGTTATTTATATTAAAATGTGTAAGTATTAAAATATTTCTAATAAATTTACTCAAAATGTAGGTATTAATGGAAATTTCAAAACAGTAATCAAAATAAACACACATGTACACATGACTCAGTGAAGTGATGGTATGAGCTTCTGTGGAAATTTAAACAACATTTATCAAGTTCAATAAAATATCCTCCAGCTCAGCTTTTCATTTGTACATTGTGATCATACCAAGAGTTATTTTTACAAACAAGATACTCAAGAATGTTCCCCACTTTCCCCAAGGACCTCTCAAGTCTTTGAAACTTAAGCATCTCTCTTCTGAAGTGCTCAGCATGTCATTATTCTTTGGCCTACATCACAAACTTTCATCTCAAAATAAAGATGTGATAAAAGAACCGTTTTTTGTACTAGGTTCAGTGGACTATTTATATAGTAATAAATATGGAAGTAGCCATTTCCCTCACAAGTAATTGTATGTCATGAGTTTCATTTTGTGAACCGAATTGATGAATATCTATATACTAAGGACCTCAAAAAAATTGATGGAGACATTATGTCTTTTTACATTGTTTTGTGATACAAATTTAATTAAGTGAGTGGCTTGCCATTTTAAGCATTAGTTTATTTTCTACTTTTTATAGAATGTAGGATGACAGAAGCATGCTTATGGTTTCCCAGGTAATAAATCTCTACAATTCTTCTGCAGCAGTGACACAATTAGCTATAAACCAAGGTCAGGCATAATACTGTATGGTTACATGTTCATTACTGATCAAAACTATTTTTCACTGAGCTATCAATCAATCTTTCTTCAGAATACAATCTTGTTCTAAGAATAGAAGATGAGTATAGACAGTGATTTACATTAATAAATAATCTACTTCAGACACTAAGTGCTTTATTTTGCAATAGAGATCTTTGTGGATGAAAATGTAGCTACAGTAATAGAATCATCAGCTCATTATTTGGAAAGGTCAGGACAGAGTTGCTTTTTACTTTGTTACCTCATAAATGAGATTTGCAGGCCAAGCTTCCTTCACAATTATAGGTAATAATCCTTAGGTATTAAGGGTCAGTAGTTACAATGTCTGAATTTGGTTTCATCACAGCCAACAGCTTTATGATGATCTCATCACACCCAGTTTTCTTTCCTCTCATTGTTAAGGTGACTCTGAATTATTTTTCCAATCAGGACGCTTCTGAGAATGATATGGATGCAATTAATAACTCCATTGACACAATAAGCATAAACCACACCTCTAGGACATAGCAAAGATTACAACAATCCCACGTAAAACCTCTCCCCTTAAAAATTCTGTTCCAGAAACCTCCACACTTTATCTTCCAAAGAATGCTGTCTTTAGTTATAACACTGGAAAAGATCAAATATTAATAAGGTCTGAAACATAACTATTGTGAAGCATTTTAGCATTTTAATTTAGTGATGCCTTAAATTAAAAAGATGAAGCTGTCCTTTCAATCACCCCAAATGACATTTGGATCAGTAATATACTCTGAGGTAATGCTAATTAAAATGCATTATATTCCACCTATTAATAAATTTCATATTCTGTCAGGTTCTCAGAAGTTGCTCGAGATAATGTGCTTTGTGATGCATATTGTTTTATTTTATCTAATTTTACTCACTGCTTCCCCTCAAGCAAATGTTGCTGCCCGCTGAAAGCCAGCTGATGGCTCATCCAATTAATTATTTCTGCTTTACTTTAAATCTTATCTCTCCCACAGATTTTGGTCTCAATGATGGTTGTCTTCACTTTTCTAAAATTTCAAACAAGAACCAAATGCTAATAATACTAAAGCTATATCAAAATATTTTACAGAAAAAGAAACATTTAAAATAACAAAGCAGTAGACATACAAAGAGGTAGGTCATCCTGGTTTTGAATCTGCTAATTAAAAACTTCTACTTTCTCTTTCTAATTTCTGACTAAAGACTCTTTCCCACTTTTCCATGAGAAAACTAATTTGCTCCTTCTCTCTCTTCCTCCCTTCCACACTAAGTATAAATATTAAGTGAACTATTTGTTTCTATCTTGTAGCAGAAGATAGAAACACAGGCTTAGGGATATATGCCAATGGAAGCACACTTACTTTACATGTGTGAGACACTAAGTTTAACTCCTAATGCTGATCTCAATGAGGAAAGAAGGGGTAGATAAGACATGAAGAATGAAGAGGATATGTGCAAATCATGAATAATGAAGCAAGAAAAACAGAGTAAATAGAAATTATAGTAGAAGGGTTGACTCATGCCTATAATCCCAAAACTCAGAGGAGGGAGGAGGGAGAGTTTCTGTGGGGTCCAGGATAGCTTGGCTACATGGTGAATTTTCTGCCAGTTTAAGTTAGAGAACAAGATTATATCTCAATAAAACAAACATAAAGGTAAATATAAAAATAGGAACTTAACGAATAGCAAAAGCTCTAGAAGTCATACATCTGGGTAGGCACCACTGAGCTCCGTGCCCTGGGGAATCCCAACCTACCATTGCTCATTCGCCAGGAACTGAATGTTGACACCCAACCAAGAGAGTTTCCAAATAGAAAGCAAGCCCAGAGGAGACTGTAGTACTGGAGAAAGGTGTGAGCAACTAATTATCTTTTACAATTAAATTAGCATGCTTAGTAGATAAGTAAGTATTATGCCAATAACATAGAGGGTGTATGAGCAAGAATAGACAAAGCTATGCTGAGAGATTCATAATAAGGTTTTAACCTAGAAACCTGACTCTTATTAGTAGCTGTAATCATTAGAACATGAGGGGAAAGGCTGAACACTTAATAGACTTTCTCAGTGACAAGGAGGATGATAATAAATTTAGCCAGAAAGAAGAGCAAAAAGGTTCATTTACCCCATGTTCATTTTAGATACATATCACATAATGTTGTGGTTAATATTTAAAAGTAAACTAGGTTAATGAACATAACTTCAGATTGTGGCTCTGTTTCATGAAACAGTATTCACCTGAAAATTCTATTTTCTGATCAATTGTGTACATGATTTAATTTTTAAGTAAGATTTTATCATATTTGCAAATGGAATAAAATCTAGGTGAAATGCACATGGTAGAGGACAAATATTCCTATCAAAGAGTACTTGATAAATCAACAAAAACAATTTTATGAGGCATTGTTTATCTAGGGCAGTGATCTGTTTTAGAGTAAACTAAACATGTTTGTTAACTGACCTGTTGGCATCTTTAATCACTACCAAAGAACACTTTGATGATAGTGGAGATAAACACTGAAGTATGGGTAGAAAAACGTAGGTGGCACGTTATTACTATGTTCATTTAGTAAAATAATAGTTTTAGAGTAGCCATAGAAATCAGATTTTAATAAATGGCTTTGCCTATAAGAACCATACATGTACTAAAAGAGAGATTTGATAGTCTATACAGTCCTGAGTACTTGCCAGCAAGGTTCTGAAATGTCATCAGATACAAGTTTGTTTGTCTTCTCTTCCTTCTGTATTCCCAGTGTCAATTAGTAGGAACTGCCAGCTTTGTATATTAGTATTCTCAATATAGAATACAATAGTAAAAGATAACATTATAAATATTAATCAAATAAAACTAGAAGTAAATGTATATCAAAGATGAGATTTCATATTAATTTCAATTGTTAATTGTAGGAACTGTTATGATCACCAAATATATGTATATACAAATATACTTACATATTGCATAAATATATATTATATACTTATATATTATGCACTACATATTTATATATAAATATATTTATATATAAATATATACTTATATAAAATATATTGGTATATATATTTATATATATATATGTATATATATACACACACATATATTTCTTTTCTTTTTTCTGTTTTTTTTTTTTACAGATGTCTACTTACTTTGGCTTGCATCATCTTTTTATCCTCTATTCCTCAGTTATCCCTGAACTTTGTGAGAAGGGTGTGGTACATATTTCCCTCTGAATGCTGAACACTTTATAGTTTTTAAGTCTCTTAATTGACCTGTTGTCCATCTTTAATCACTACCTACTACCAAAGAACACTTCTATGATGACAGTTGAGATATACACTAAAATATGGGTAGGAAAACTTAGATACCAGGTTATTAAAATGTTCATTTAGTAAAATAATAGTTTAGGGCATTCTCTAAGTGTTAGTCATGGGTATGGGGTCTTGTTAATGATGCCAGCTTCAAGGTTCAAATTATGGAGCAGGCTTCAAATCCAACCAGAAATTTGTTGCTTATTCCTATAACGTTCCAGTCACTGTTGCCCTGAGGGAAGGGATTCCATAGAGACAAGGCACTATTCTATGAGTATAGCAGAATATCATTATTAGTAATTTTATCACTAACTTTTGCTGTTTGTTTATATTTATGTTTTGCTTTGTTTTACCTTAGTTCCTTGGGAAACTCAGTCTTTGGTTCTTGTTCTAGTGTAATGCATGGTTTCTAGCTCCTTGAGTGGACCCTAAGTCAAATCAGATACTAATTGATTACTCCTACAAGGTTTGTGTCTCTTTTGTCCTAGTATGTTTTACAGACAGGACTCCATTGTGGATCAAATGATTTGTACATGAGTAAGTTGTTTACATTCATCTTTTGGTAGCATAGAGAGTACCTTCCTGTATCAAAGACATCAGAAGATCTGAGTGAGGGTTCTACATGGGCACCAGCTCAAATTCTCCATGTTTGATGATTTTTGTAGACTTTGTCTTTATCAATTGAGCCTGTTTGTGGAGAAACCTATGGTCTTAGCAACAGTTAATCTAGATGGGAATTTCAGATTCCTCTATATATAAAATACATGGACTTTTGTGCCCCCAAATGGAATTCCCATAGGACTCCTTTAGCTATCAACTCAACTAAATTAAATGTAATTCAATATTGAGACTAGAAGCTTCATTTGATGATAAAAGATGTTCTGTTGGGCTGTGTCTTTCCCATTACTTGGCGATTTTTTTTTATTTAGGTGGACTTCATATGTACATAAATACATATGTATATATGTACATAAACAGATAATACATATATATTTTCTAATATATTATATTAGAAAACTCTTGTTCGATTTTGATACTACTCTTTAAGAGTCTCTTAGTTTTTCTTCTCCTTATACCCCTTTCTTATTCTTCTCTCCTTTCTGCCTTCCCAACTTACTTGTTAATGCTCCCAACATCTACCCATAACAATCAATTCAATTTTTCTTCCCTAACATAACATATTTTACCCCCAGTCCTTTATTCTATACCTAGCTTGCTGGGTATATGGATTTTAGCTTTAACAGTTAAAATCTACATATAAGTGGCTGCCATATTTCTCTTCCTAGCTCCAGGTTACATCACTGTGGAAGTTCTGTTACTAGTCCATCCATTTACCTCTGAATTTTGTGAGTTCATTTTTAACACTTAATAGATACCATATTTTCTTTATCTATCCTTTTGTTCTTGTATATTTAGATTGTTTTCAATTTCTGGCTATTATGAATAGAGTGGCAATGAACATGATTATGCTAATGTATTTGTAATAGGATGAATTGCCTTTTGGGTTTAGGTGCAAAGGTGGTATAGTTGGATCTTGAGATATATTGAGTTCCATTTTCCTGAGGAGCCACAACACTGATTTCAAAGTGCTTGTAGAAGCTCACAATCCCATCATTAATTAATTAGTGTTACACATATTCCATGTCCTTGCTAGCATGCGTAGTTACTTATGTTATCAATCATCATCATTCTGATGGGTGTAAGATATTACCATCCAAGAAATGGTAGAAATCTTTATCATTATCAATATATCAACTTCCAGTGAAATTTATTTTCTATATAATAGACTACTGACCTTCATACACTGGCACAAGAAATAAGCATAAAATTATTAAGATATTTAACATGTTATCATGTAATTTATATCCATTATGTTCTCTTTCTGTTTTCATCCCAGAGTACATTCATTTTAATTTTTCTTACTTTTAGAAAGTACATATATGTTGAGGTCAGCAAGTAACCTCTAGTGTTGGTTCTTAATTTGTACCTCATTTATGAGTGAATCTGTTACTGTTTACTACTGTGTGTTTGTACCAGGCCAACTGGTTCACAAGTCTCAGGGAATCAA
>JADRCC010567991.1:1052-15558 GCA_019843855.1 Hylomyscus alleni
ATCTATCTATCTATCTATCTATCTATCTATCTATCTATCTATCTATCTATCTATCCATCTATCTCTTCATATCACCTGTCTGTCTAATCATTTATTTATGTATGTATCTATCATCTATCATCTCTCTCTATATCATCTATTTATTTTCATCATATGGAGGACTGAATCTAGGACCTTCCATATACTAGGCAAATGACTTAATGCCAAGCTAGATCTCCAGTCTTCTTTGCCTTTTAAAATTTTTTTTGAGTAGGGTCTTGGTAAATTTCTCAGGCTTGTTTTGAATGTACTTGTAGCTCAGGCTAGTCCCAAACTCATTCTGTAATCCATGCAAGCACTGATAAAACTTCTGCCTTGGCCTTCCAAGTAGCTAGGATACAAGCCTGTTCTTCCAGGACTGGCTTCTTTTTCTTTTAATTCTTCTATTCTAAAATGAGGAGTGAGACTTTGGGGTGAAACTCCTTAACAATGAAAATGTACTGTATAGCCAGGTGGTGGTGGAGCACACCTTTAATCCCAGCACTTGGGAGGCAGAGGCAGGCGTATTTCTGAGTTTAAGGCCAGCTTGGTCTACAGAGTGAGTTCCAGGACATCAGGGCTATACAGAGAAATCCTGTTTAAAAAAAAATGTACTGTACAGAAAGTCTAGACCAACATCAGTAGTTTAACCAATGAATAGTGAAACAACCTGCTTAAGAACATATTGTCAAGTGGCTAAACTGGAGCATTCACACAGTATTATTTTATTTTAAACATAGTGTTTTCTCTGCTACATCTTATGATCATAAAGAATTATTTAAATAAATGTCTAACATGGTATTAGCATATGAGACAGACAAAATAACTAATTTTTTTTAAAAATTCATCTCAAAGAAGAGGTGGAGGCCATTGTAGATAAGAAATTTAAGAGATATATCAACAAAATACTTGTCATGCCTTTTATTTTGGATCTGGTTCAGAATAAAAAAAATGTAAAAAGTACATTCTTAAGACAAGAGAAATTGAACATAAAATATCCCACACTATTAAGAAATTATTGTTGATTTTGTTAGAAATCACAGTATAATTATTCTAAAATAAACTCTTAATCTGTTAAAGCTTTGTAATGAAATTGTCTCATTAGACAATCTATCTGGTTATTTGTTCTTAAATATCCCAGGAAACAAATAATGAAAGCATAGAGAAATATTGCTGGTAAATGTGAGCAATGTCAACAATCATGCAGTCTACTTTTGTAATGTTGAAATTTTCTTCTTTTATAGCATCTTGCTATGTAGCCCAGGCTACCCTGGACTTCATGATCTTCCCACCTCTGGCCTCATCCATGCTGGAAGTACAGGCAGATACCATTATGCCCATCTTTAAATTTATTTTCTCATAGAATGGGTTCTGAATATAAATTTTGAACCTGTATTACAGACAAGATACCATCAACATGATTGTTAAATGTTTAATTTTCTTTTTATTTTGAATCGAAGAATAATAAAAATGCCTTATCACAAATCTATAAAATCTGGTAGCTTCTGACTCATGCTTCTCTCTAACCTCTGACTGGGATGCTGAGGTATGTAAAATTATGCCTTCTATTTAACCTGGGCATCTTAACTGCTTTGAATGGCTGTTACAAGTTGCCTGTCAGAATGGCTGAAGAGGAGGTTTAGTTTCAAAGATCGTAATCTGTCATGGTAAGGAGGTAACAGTGGGGCCCAGCAGCTCATGTCATGTCTGTCAGGAAGCAGAGAGAATGCCTATGGCTGCTGGCTTTCTCCTTTCCCCTCGTTTATTCTACCCAGGCTTTAGCTTATGAGATGGTGCTACTATATTCAGGATAAGTCATGCCCTTGTTTGGTACTCCTGTCCACAAATGGGTGGTGGTGGTGCATGCCTTTAATCCTAATACTTGGGAGGCAGAGGTGGGCAGATCTCTGAGTTTGAGGCCAGCTTAGTCTACAAAATGAGTTCCAGGATAGTCTGGGCTACATAGAAAAACCCTGTCTTAAAACAAATGAATAAGCAAACACCAACAAATAAACACCAACAAAAAAGGAAGAAGAAAAAGAAAAAAGTAAAAGAAAAAAAGAAATACTCCTGTCAACACCTTCACAGACACACCGAGGAACACAATCTTTCAACTCAATCACACTGATAACCAAGCATAACTATCCCAAGTTGGTAAAAAATGAAATTGTGCTCTCCTATTTTTGAACAAAAATTTCTAGGACACATTAAATTCCATTAGACCCTACACAAAGCAAACAGGCTATGAAAATGTCAATTTCATATATATTAAAACTATTAATACATTACTGGACATTTATACTTGAATAGGCTTGACAATTACTGGAGTAGCAGCATAAAACATGAGCAGCATAAAACATGAGGCCCATAAAGAGAAACAGAATAAACCCTTGATCAAAGTCAGAGAGTGCATCTCTCCAACATCCAAGGAAAAACTTGGGTGCAATCATATGCAGCAGATGTGCAGCCCAGTCTTCATGCGCATTCTCAACCACTGGAGTGGGGCTGTCCCTAAAGCTGCTGCCGGTCTGTGGAATATGCTCCCCTAACTGGCTCCTCATCTGCCCTTGGGGGAGAGTACACCTAGCCCTGCAGAGACCTGATGTGCTGGTGGGGGAGGAAGGGGAACTACCCAAAGAGGGCCTGCACCCTCTCAGAGGAGAAGGGGAGGGGGGAGGGACTGTGTGTGGGGGAGGACCAGGAAGAGAACAGCAATCAGGATGTAATGTGAATAAATTAATTAATTAAAAGCAAAACAAATAAAACAAACAAAACAAAAAAGCCTGGGTGCAGTAGTTGGCACCTATAATTCCAGTACTTGTTGGATAGTTTGTTTATTTATTTATTTATTTATTTATTTGGTTTTTCGAGACAGGGTTTCTCTGTGTAGCCCTGGCTATCCTGGTACTCACTCTGTAGACCAGGCTGGCCTCGAACTCAGAAATCTGCCTGCCTCTGCCTCCCAAGTGCTGGGATTAAAGGCATGCGCAACCACTACCCTGCTAGTTAATTTATTTTTAAAAATGTCCTGAACTTGGAGATACTTTGCTGTGTATGATGACATCAGTGCAATCCAATGTAGTCTAGTACTATGTTTCTCAACCTGTGGGCCACAACTCCTTGGGGGGAGGAGTCGAATGACTCTTTCACAGGGGTCATTTAAGATCACTGTAAAACCCAGATATTTACATTATGATTCATAACAGCAGCAAAATTACAGTAATAAGGAAGCGACAAAAGTAAGTTTATGGCTGGGGGCCACCACAACATGAGGGACTGTATAAAGGGTCCCAGCATTAGGACCACTGGTCTAAGAGTATTCCAGCCATCCATTCAGGTCCTGCTTTAGAATATTTGAAGGAAAAAAGTGGCAAGGTCTAACTGTAGAGAGTTAAAGCAGTAAGAGCTAGACCAGTGGTCAGAACTGAACAGTTTCCTAGGATATGAATCTAAGCAACAGCAAGAGTAAAACACCACTGCTAAATAATAAAATAGGATAGATTGCATTCACAATGTTCTCAGGTGAGTATCCTAGGGGGCACAAGGAGACCGAGCCATTTACTATAGAGCTATGTACTGCTGAGAAGGGTGAGGCAGCTACAGAATTATATATTAAGCACACAGGGCACCAGAAGAGTGTATTGCCATTAAAGGCCTTCCCATCCTCCTCACCCATGCAACATTCCACTTCCCACTCAGTAAAGCACCAACGGGATTGAAAATTGCTCTGCTCTAGAAATAAAAGTGAGAGCAGAGGCCTCTGGTAATGAACATACTGGGACTCTCGGAGTATCATGTGATTCCAGCGGTAATAAAATGGAAGGAAGAGGGCAGGGTGGAACTGCATCTGAGTCTGGCAGGCTTTGCCTTTAGCTTTATAGCCTCAGGAAAAAAAATAACAGAGGGAAAATCAGAAAAAATAAGAGTTTTATCATCTATAAAATGGGGACAATAATGTTCCTTGATGACAAATAACTGAGTTCAAACGAACTTCTTAATCAAGAAAGTATTGCCTACCTTTAGCATAAAACTACAAGGTTAGTGTAATAACAATAGAATTTTAATTGCCAGTGAATCGACAAGTCAGCATGCTTTAAGATCTCAGTTCATAGCTTTTCTTCCTGTAGCTTCACAATTTAAAGACTCTTTGACATCATTTACTGGATTACTAGGACAACACAGACATACGTATGTGACTGTCAGCAGAATAGCTGTCTCAGCTTTCTCATCTGAATGACTAGCAAAGGGATGGTCTTTAACCAAATAAAAGTTCAGCCTTAAAAATAGCCGGGAAGCGTTCTCAAATTCGCCAGCTAGGCTGAGATTCGTATGTGAGACTTCTTGTCAGCAGGAAAGGTGATCTGAAGAATGAACAAAAATAGCCTGTGTCCAACAGCTGCGATGTCTATAATTTATACGCTGAGATCATCTCTCATCAGATCGCCATGGTCAGTTGTATGTTTACTAGGTCTCAGGGAACAAGATTTGTTATACCCATTTCTTGGTTCACTCTTTACATACAAACAGCGTGACCTGAGACTTCATGTTTGAGGAATGTGACTATAAAACCATCGGCATGCACAGTGTCACAGGTGTTTGACTAACCTTTAATAATTTATCCACAAACAGCAAATAATCTGTTTTCTTTGTGTTTCTAAATTGTTTTCATGGGAAAAGCTGCAAGTATTTATAATGTTTTGAAACATGTTTGTATGTGTTCAGGGAACTGCCAAATGGAAGTAATGTAAGTATGAAGTTTCATATTTCTGTATAGGAAGCAAATAACCTTCAGGTATGGCAAGGGTGGCTAACACTAAAGCAGGAGAGTGAGGGGGGTGCAGGGAGGAAGAGATTACTTGATCAGAAATTATTTGCCCACTCTTAATTCTCTGGTCACGATTTGGATCTCCTTTTACTTTTTTTTTTAACTTCCATACATCATTTTTGTTTCCCACAATTCTTTGATCCCTTCTGTGTTTTGTCTATGTTCTGCATTTACCTGCACATATAAATTATTTCCTATTTCTTTTAGTATTTTTCCCTTGTCCAGTCTCTCTCTCTCTCTCTCTCTCTCTCTCTCTCTCTCTCACACACACACACACACACACACACACACACACACACACAAACTTAGGGCTGTGTCTGTGATTTATTGGGAAATTTCGTTCAAAGGAGTTAGAATCGAGAGCCCTGGAGAGTGTGTCTTTCATCTTTATAACACGATTGTCTATACAACTGAATGAAGAAAAGAAATAAAAGAGAGGACATGATGGCTCCTGGGTATGGTGGCTGTGCTGCTGGTTTGTCACATGTCAACTTGACACAAGTTAAGGTTATCTGAGAGGAGGGAACCTCAATTGAGAAAATACAGCTGTAAGACATTATTTTAATTAGTGGATTGACGGGCAAGGGCGCATTGTAGGTGGTGCCATCCCTGGGCTGGTGGTCCTGGAGTCTGTAGGAAAACAGGCTGAAACAGTCCTGATGAACCAGCCAATAAGCAGCACTCCCCCCCTCCCCCGCCCCGCCAACCCCCATGGCCTTGGCATCAGCTCCTGCCTCCAGGTTCCATGCAATTTGAGTTCCTGTCCTGACTTCCTACAATGACGTGTGGTGCAGTGGAGGTATAAACAATAAACCCTGTCCTCCCCAACTTGCTTTTTGATTATGGTGTTTTATTGCAACAATAAAAACCTTAACTAACACAATGAGGAAGGCTTATTGGAGATACAATGAACATACAGGAAGAAGCAGAGGCAGAGACATCTGGGAGGGTCCAGAGTGAACCTGGGACAGGCTGAGCAGAGCCGTGTGAGGAAAGAGAGGGAGGGAGAGCAAGAGAGGAGCCAGGCCTAAGAGGGTTGGGTGGCCTGGGCTAAGAAACTGGCACAGCCAAAATGGCTGAATTATCTAGGGACCAGAGGACCTGAGGGAAGGGGCAGCCCAGTCCCCGGGCTGGAGAGTCCAGGGTAAGGGGTCAGGGTATGCCAGGCAGGAGGATCTTAAACCAGGTGGGGATTGAGGTAAGCCGAGAGAACCTGGCGGCCAGCGTCACCTTTGATATGTTAATACTAGGCGTCTCCGTTGGCGGTTAGTCCCGGGTTTGAGACCTAACAATAACACCAGGGATTACAAAATGAGCGTGAGTTCTAAAACAATGGGACGCCATCCGAAGAGGGTACGGGCTAGAACGTTCCCAGACAGACAAACCTTGGCCTGGGGGAGCATGCCAGGGGCTAGGGGAGGGCTGCCCTCCCCAGCGCCTGGCCCTCTCGCCCCGAGGCACGTCTCACCGTCTACACCCCCTCGCCCTCACTTCTCTTCAGATTCTCCTTCCACCTCGGCCGCGCTCAGATTCATCCCTTCCATCTTCACCGCCGTGGGCTTTCCTCGAGTCGCCTCGGCTCGGCTCCCCCAAGCCCGCGTCCACACACGCGCCGGGCTGCGCTCACCCCACCGCGCCCCCGGCGTCCCCGTCCCGCCCCCCGGGCCCGCTGCACTGTGGGTAGGCGGCGGCGGTAGCGGCGGCGGTAGCGGCGGCGGTAGCGGCGGCGGCGGCGCTCAGAGCCCGCGGCCGAGGGAGGCCGCGCGCGCCGAACATGGCTGAGAAGCAGAAGCACGACGGGCGGGTGAAGATCGGACACTACGTGCTGGGGGACACCCTGGGCGTCGGCACCTTCGGCAAAGTGAAGAGTGAGTGCAGCGGCGCGGGCGCGAGGCCGGGTGGCAGGTGGAGCGCCCGCGGGCGAGCTCGGGGCACAAGCACCTGGGGAGGCAGCCGGAGCGTGGGTCCCGGGAGGACCGGCGGTTATGGGGTGTGCCTTGGTGGGGGTGCCTCCGAGGCCCTGGGCTCTTTTTTTTTTTTTTTTCCTCTATGCCTCAGCTCACTTGTCTGCAGAATTGGGCGACTGGCCCAGTCCGAAGGGCCCCGAAGCGTGGAGAGGATGGGGGGAGTCCCGGCGCTGCGGATTGGGAGTGGGTCTCCCACTGGTGCCAAGCGCTCTGCGTGGAGCCGCATCTGTGGTCTCACTTAATCCTTAACGTGACGCGGTCAGGGTGCCGTCCTCACCTTAAAGGTGAGAGAAAGAGAGCTCCGAGGCTTCAGCGACACGCCCAAGGTCACAGAGAATTGGCAGATTCTGGGTGAGGTCTAAAATGTCCTCCAATTTTGGCCTTGCTGGTGAGGACCCTGCCCTTCCCAGATCCTTCCCTGGCCCAGGCCTTTGATGGTGGAGTTGACTAGGGGCACGCCTGGAGCCTAGAGGTGCCGGGAGTCCCTCTGCTGGGTGTGTGAAAACGCTGGAATGCAGCGGGTTGGACAGAGAATTTAGGAGAACCCCTAGCTCTGTCGGTTGATTGGTTCAAGGAAGGCTTCTGGGGTCAGGGTCTGGGAGAAAATGTCCCTTGGTGATGGAATTTGGGTCCCCAAGAGGTCAGACTTGCTTAGGTAAGGGGTTGGTTTGTTGGCGAAGGGATTGCTTTGGGGGTTTTGGAAAAAAAGAGGTTGCCTTTGAAATTTCACACTGCACTTACTAGTTAAGTATTAAACTTTACTTTGCTTTCTTATTAGTTAATAAAAGTCACATGGGGTTTGATTACACGTCCTTTTAACAGAACTGCAGCTCTTGTTAAAAAAATACTTGGTAGCAAGTTGAGAATTAAAAGTGAAACATTAGCCTTTTGTTGTTGGTGAATAAATATTGGGTAAGCAGTCTGGGAATTTTATGCTGAGGCTTATTTTTCACATTTTAACCTGCAGTGAAGACTTGAATAGAAGGGAGAGACTCATCATTCCTGCGAGGATTAACTCCTCTTGGTGTATCTAATACCCGTTTGTACAATGAGAAAACACTTACTGAGGGCTCTTACCACGTGCGAGGAACTGTTCCAGGCAGCGGAGTTCTAGGAAAGAGCCGAACCTGAGCTTTCCTGGGACTTACTCTCTACGAGGGAAAGACAGAATACATGTGAAAAGTATAAGCCCCCTCCTATTGAGAAAGGAGAACAGGGGAAGAGGAAAGGATGGGGACTTTTGTGAGGTTGACAGATTATATTAAGGTGGTCACACGTGGCCTCACCGAATGGATATTTTTGTAAAGACCTAAAATGTTTGTAAAATTCTTTCAAGTCTTGTGAAGTTGGGATCTTGTAAGAATTGTGGATAGTCGGGAGATGATCCTGAGATTAGATGAATGGTGTTGACACCATCTTTGCTGAGAACTGCTTTGCTGTGGCATTGCAAAGTTGTGCAAATGGCTGCCTTGCCATTTAGGGTAAGTTATATAACTTAGCCATATATGTTTTCATTCTGCTAAGTGCTTTTGTTTGCCCTTGATGTTTTTTTTTTCTTGCTCTCTTGGTGTTGAGTGGAATACCTGATCTGACTCCTCAGGCCAATGCCTGCCAAGGAATAATTCAAAGTTATTTGGTTATAATCTCTGTCTGCTTCTAAGCGCCAGCTTCCTAAAATATAAATGGAACGGAAGGAACCTTTGATTTATGAGAAAAACCTTTTTCCTGGAGAACCCTTTTGGAACAAGCTGTTTGCTCTTCCCTAAAGCGACACTGTGTGGTGTGATAGTTACTATTAATTGTCACATGCACACAAGGAAGAATCCCCTAGGAAGGGAATCTTAGTGAAGAATTATTTAGATCTGGGCAGCACTGTCCCTTGGGTTTGGGTCCTGCACTGTGTAAGTAGAGAGGGGTGGCCGAGCATGATGAGCGAGCATGCCTGTATGTGTTCTCTCTCTCTTCTGGTGACCGAAAGTGCTTCAAGTTCCTGCCTTGACTTCCCTCAAACTGACGGTAGCCTGGAAATTTGAGTTAAAATCCTTTCTTCCCTAGTCCCTTTTAGTCAGGGTGTTTTATGGCAGAAATTAAACTAGGTCAAGTGGGTTTGTAATCAGTACAGCTGGAGTTGTTAAGTCAAGGGACTGGAGAAACAAAGCATATGCATTTTAAGAATACATTTTAGGGCTGGAGAGATGGCTCAGCGGTTAAGAGCACAGACTGCTCTTCCTGAGTTCAATTCCCAGCAACCACATGGTGGCTCACAACCATCTGTAATGGGATCTGATGCCCTCTTCTGGTGTGTCTGAAGACAGCTACAGTGTACTCATATACATAAAATAAATAAATACATTTTAAAACTTTTTCAAAAAATACATTTTAATCTATTATTTGACAGTTTCATACAATGTTCTCTAGTCAGAGTCACTGCTCTTTCTCTCTCTAACTCCTTTAATGCCCTCCCACCAAATCTCCATTCCAATTTCACCTACCTACCTACCTACCTCTCTCTGCAGATCCGTGCGTGGGTATAGGGCCAAACACTGGAACACAGGCAACCTACTAGGGGTCACATCTCTTAAGAAGACTAGCCCCCTGCTCCCAGCCCCACGAGCAGCTGTGACTGCCCAAGTAGCTTCTCGAGTGGGCCTTCTTGAGCTCCTCCCCTATCCGAGGCATATGTAGTTTAAAAAACATATTATTAAAGTCACTGGTTTTAAGTAAGTCAACAGTTTTTAGTAAATTTACCAAGTACCACAACCATCATTGTAGCTTAGCTGTAGAAAATTTATTTTATCCATTTACAGTTAATACCATTCCCACCCACAACCCTCAGATACCACTATCTATGTCTAATTCGTATAAGAAATGTCTTTTCTGGAAAAAGATGAATTGAGATCATGGAGTAAGGTGTCTCTATGTCTAGCATTTTGGTTTCTGAGGTTCGTATCTGGTATAACATGTCCCTGATTTGCTCCTTTTTTATTGTTGCATGATCTTCCATTGTATGTGTGTGCCCCACCCCATACATCCTAGCTGCTGGACATTATCTTGCTATATAGGCTGTTATAAAGAGTGTCTCCACGAATAGTCACTTGCAAAGCTCTGTGTCTGGATGTGTGTTGTTTCCCTGAGAAAATACTTGGGAAAATAACTCAAAGGGAAGAAAGATGTAGTTCAGCTATGTTTAAGAGGTTTCAGTCTATGGTTACTTGTAAGGGGACCTTCTTTGGGACCATCAGCTTCTGAGCAATGATACAGAGACTTGTATTTATTGTGAATGCTTAAGGGCTTATAGCTTAGGCTTATTTCCATGTAGCTTGTAAGTTAACCCATTTATTCTAATCTAAGTTCTGCCATGTGGCTTGTTACCATGTCTGTCTCTAGTTCCACTTCTTCCTCAGCATCTGGCTGGAGAATTCTCCTTTGCTTGACTCTCCTTTCCCAGAGAGAGTCCTGTCTCTCTCCAAAGTCCTGTCCATCCTTTCCTGCTTCACTATAGGCCATCAGCTTTTTATTAAAACCATCAGGCCGGGCAGTGGTGGCGCACGCCTTTAATCCCAGCATTTAGGAGGCAGAGGCAGGCGGATTTCTGAGTTTGAGGCCACTAGGTCTACAGAGTGAGTTCCAGGACAGCCGGGGAGAAACCCTGTCTCAAAAAACCCAAAAAAACAAAAACAAAAAAAAACCCATCAGAAGGTGAGGGAGGGAGTGTTTACAAAATTTGATGTAGCCATATGAATAACAATACCAAAGTCTGTCTGTATTCAGTTCTCTGCTGGCACAGAACTCAGCATTTGAATAATAAAAGGCACTCCTTCCACTGTCCAACAATATTATCCCAACAGCTACTTGATCAATTGTTCCTGTGTTGTAATAAGGCAGAACACTGTGGTAGGAAATATGTGAGGCAAGGCAGCTTACCTTTTTTATTTTATTTTATTTTTACTTTTATTGCATTATGATGAGAAAAGTTACATGATTTCAATTTATCTGAATTTGTTAACATTTAAAAACATATTTTAAGTAAATAGAATTGCATCACATTCTTGTTTCCCTTTTGTACCCCAACTCCTCCCAGAGACCCCCCCCTTCAATACCTACAATATCTTTTTTGTCATATTTCTTAAAATTTATAAAATATTATAACAATAAAAGTGAGTATTATAAAAGTTGTTTGATATAAAACAACAACCAATTTAACAGTCTTATGTAGATGAAACTTACCTTATTAAAGAGGTAAAAAGATGTAATAAAGCCACCTCCTACGTTCTACCCGGTATGGCTATCACTCTATGAACGCAGCAGGGATCAGTCCCTTATTGGAGGTGGACTCCAGTCCCCTTCAGTAGTACCACTAACTGGAGACTGATTCTTCAACACACAGGGCCTTTTGCAGGACAGTTCATATCCAAACCTTAACACTGGGGACATGCATCTTCTCATACCTTGGATGGGTACTTAGCAGTGGAATTGCTGGTTTCAAACATAGTTTTATCTTTAACTTTTTGAGATGCTGACAAAGTGTTTTCCAAAATGGTTGTACTGTTTTATGCCCTACCAACATTTTTCTCCATTTCTTTATCAACAGCCATTATTATTTGATTGTTACAGTTATTCCACTGGGTGTGAAGTGTTAACTTTGCATTTTACTAGTGACAGTGTTTTACTGTTGACCATATTTTCATTTATTCTATCATATACATATACATATTTTCTTAAGTTATATATAATTTGTTGTTTTGCTTTTTGAGATAAGGTCTCACTATGTAGATATGACTGTCCTAGAACTTGATGGGTAGACCAGGCTGGCCTTGTGCACTCTGATGCCTGGCTATTTGCTAGTGTTTAGTTGGGGTGTACAATGCATGGCTTGAATAGGGTTTGCCCTGTATGACAACTTATATTGGAATTTGATTCCCACACTGCACTGAAAGGTGCAGGCACCTTTAGAGACATCGTGGTCTTTAGTGGAATCAGTGCCTTTCTTTAGTGGGTAAGTGATGGTGGGATAGATAAACTTGTTATAAAGCAAGTTTGCCCTTCGTGGTTTGTGGCTTTCCCATGCACTTGCTAGTCCTGATTTTTTCTGCTATGAGAGCAAGCACTATGGAGTTGTTCCCAGAAGCTGAGTAGAGGCTGGCACCATACTTGTAGACTTCCCAACCTCCGTCACCACTGGCCAAAATAAACCGCCTTACTTAATAAATTACCTGCTCTCAAATATGCTGTGTACCAGTAGAAGACAGGCTAAGACAAGTTGCTCATCAGCTTTTAAACTGAATTGATAGGATTTTTTGAAATAAATTTTTGTTACAAGTCTCTTGCTGAATATGTATTCCAAATAAAATTCTTGCTTTGTTGGACCGGTCTCTCTCCCTCCTTCTCTCCCTCCCTTTCTTTCCTTATAGGATCTTATGTATCCCAGAGTGGCATCAATGTGACTACGTTGCCAAACCTGGCTTAGAGTTTCTGATCCTCCTGTCTCTACTTCTCAGATGATAGGATTACAGGCGTGCACCACCATGCCCGGTTTATGAGCTTCTTAGGCAAGCACTTCACCAACTGAGCTGCAGCTTAGGCTCATTTCTCATTTTTCTTAGTTGTGTTTTTGAAATATAAAAATTTTGACGTTTTGAGCCCGAAGTTGTCATTTTAGAAAATGGATCATATCTGTGAGTTCAAGGCCAGCCTGGTCTATACATAGTGAGTTCGGGGTCAGGGAGGGAATCAAATGTTTGATATCATAGTTAAAACATCTTTGCCTAGGAGATTTAAAAGATTTGGCTTACTCTCTTTTCTCGTGAATATTCGACTGTTCTGGCTTCCACATTTAATTCTGTGATCCATTGTGCAGTCATTCGTAAGTATGATAGGAGGCGGGGTTAAAGGTTGATTTTCTCCATGTGCTTATCCACTGGTCTCAGCATGTTTTGTTGAAAGCTCATACATTTTTAATTGTTACAGATTTAGATTTTATAAAATTAATCTCTACTATAAACTTTAATAGTGGATGGTTTAATTTTATGTGGCAATAGCCAAGTGGTATAGAGGAGCGAGGAACATTTATGTACTTTCTCTCTTAACTGTTATGCTATTTAAATTTAATTTCGATTGTTGATATATAAATTTATTGATCTAAGTTAAGATTAATAAGCAAAAATTAAATAGTAGTATAGCTTTTTTTTTTTTTTTTTTTGGTTTTTCGAGACAGGGTTTCTCTGTATAGCCCTGGCTGTCCTGGAACTCACTCTGTAGACCAGGCTAGCCTCAAACTCAGAAATCCTCCTGCCTCTGCTGGGAGGCAGTGCTCGGATTAAAGGCGTGAGCCACCACAGCCTGACTATAGCTTTCATATAATAGCATAGCTTCAAATTACTTTAAAAAACATATAAAATCTTATTTGCTAGTAAGTAATTTAAAACTTATTTAAAATGGACTAAATTGAATTTTTTCTTCCATTAGGCTATAGTATTGCTGTTGTTCTTAGACAGTGTCCATGAAACAGATTGTATGGGTTGACAAAGTTGAAAGAGTAATATGTTTTTAATCTCTTGAAAGATTTCCTCTAACTTGATGGTGTAAAACTTCATCCATTCTGTAGGGCAGAACTACTATTTGGAACTCTTGTGGTTAGACCTGCTCTATTCTTCTAACTTATGAAAAGGTGGTATAACTAGAATAGATCTTTTGTATATGATTTACAAAGTCTGGTTGGAGGAGACTTTATTATATTGCCAATTATTCATTTCAGAAGAATCCCTTGTTTTTAAGGTAAAACCTGCCAGATGTGGCTTATGAGAGAACTGTTCTTTATATCTTTGCACCAGCAGATACTTTGCAGTGACATCAACCTTCTAATCAGCAGAGGTCACCAAGAGCATCAGGTTTTCTTCTTTCTGAAGTAGTTATCCATAACACATGGATTTTGAGAAATTAAATAAATATTTCACTAGTTCCCTGTACTGGCTGGTTTTGTGCGTCAACTTGACACAGGCTGGAGTTATCACAGAGAAGGGAACTTCAGTTGGGGAAGTGCCTCCATGAGATCCAACTGTGGGGCATTTTCTCATTTAGTGATCAAGGGGGTAGGACCCCTTGTGGGTGGTGCCATCCCTGGGCTGGAAGTCTTGGGTTCTATAAGAGAGCAGGCTGAGCAAGCCAGGGGAAGCAAGCCAGTAAGGAACATCCCTCCATGACCTCTGAGTCAGCTCCTGCTTCCTGACCTGCTTGAGTTCCAGTCCTGATTTTCTTTGGTGATAAACAGCAATGTGGAAATGTAAACTGAATAAACCCTTTCCTCCCCAACTTGCTTCTTGGTCATGATGTTTGTGCAGGAATAGAAACCCTGACTAAGACATTCCCCATTTATTTTTTGGATGAAAAATTTCAAAATGTAGATAACGAGTTTTAAGCAGCCAGATAGAAGTTAAAAGGTATCCTATGCTTTCCTTTTATTTCCGCCCATTGAAGGCCTTGAACAGTTAGATCTCTGTCCTAAAAGAAAACATATGCAACTTATAAAGATAGTATTGACAAGCTGGTTATTTTTTTTAGATTTATTTTATTTATTTTATGTGTATGAGTACACTGTAGCTGTACAGATGGCCGTGAGCCACCGCTGGGAATTGGACTCAGGACCTCTTCCGGTCCCGCTCACTCTGGGTAATTCACTATAGCTGTCTTCAGACACACC
>JADRCC010567992.1:0-14235 GCA_019843855.1 Hylomyscus alleni
TTTTACCTTTTGTATGTTTTATCCTGCTTATGAAGTCAGAAAAACTTGTTTTATATTTTTATTAATATTATTTATCAATAAATGTTATTTAATATTTATAGTTCCAGCATAGTATAGTGATGCTTGCCCTTAATTGCAAAACTTGAGACACAGAGGCAGAGAGGTGGAGAGTCAGAGAGGTAGAGAGGCGGAGAGGCGGAGAGGCAGAGAAGCAGAGAAGCAGAGAGAGAGGCAGAAAGACAGAGAGACAGAGAGGCCGAGAGACAGAGAGACAGAGAGGCAGAGGCAGAGGCAGAGGCAGAGGCAGGTGAACCTCTATAAGTTCAAGGCCATCCTGGTTAACATAGTGAGTTCCAGGAGAGTCAGAGCTGCATAGTAAGACCCTGTATTAGAAGAAACAAATAAAAAATATAGTTCTAAGCAGCTAATCTCATTATTAATATATCTATACTCATATGCATGTGTTTATATGTGTGTTCATGTGTATATAATCAGAGATAGGATAGAACTGAGAGTCGGGAAACACACATTCTATCTAGCCTTAATTCTTTCCTCCTCTACTGTCTGCAGAACTCTGTTATTTATAACTAACTCTTTCCCTTCCTCTTCTTTCCCCTTTTGTCCTTTCCCTCCTGTCCCTAGCAGATGAGATTAAGATCAAATGTTTCTTTACTGATAAAGAGGTGGGAGAGTGAAGGGTTTTCCAGGTAGAGGAAGTATGACAAGCCCGGAAGCCAAGGAATGGAGAGATAGAAAACAAATTGATGCGTTGAATAAACTGTAAGATGTGCAGAACCTTCGAAGTAGTGAAAGAAACAAACTATGCAGATGCAAAAGTATCTTGGAGGCTCCTGGAATCTTACAGGAAATGGAGAGCTCTGGAAGTACTTTATACTCTGATAATAGACTAGGAGGATAAAATGTACACAGTAAAGACTAAGTAGGTTAGATAAGAAGGTAGGAAGGCTAGGATGGCTCCAAGGTTTCTGATTTGAGTGTCTGAATCCATTGTGCTATTATTAAAAAAAGATATTCAAAGGGGAATAAGGAGGAAAGATAATCACTGTAATTTTAAGTAACAAGGTTACAGTTCATTTGCAATATCTGCCTGGAACTGTTACCATGAGGTGTTTATATCTCTGGGATTAGAAGAAGACTTTTTGTTGAGCATCCCAGTTTGTTAACTCTTGATATAGATGTAGAAGTGAATTATTATTTTGGAAGTACAACTTGTTCTATAAGAGAAATTAACTGGAAAGAGATGTAGTTTATGAACCTGAAACTATTCTCAGTGCTAGCAAGGCTCATGAAAACACACGTTAGAGTAGCTCAGATGTTGCAGAGGTCAGAGAATTTACATAGTACATTGTTGACAAGTCACCCACACAGGAGCAGGCATCAATGATAAGTATATCAGAGCATGTGTTAGATTGCTAGGAAGAGCAAAGGAGGATAGCAAGATACGGAGGGATGCAGCTTTGTGATGTGTACCAGATTATAATATAATTACATCATTCTTCCCTTCCCTTTCCTCCCTCCAAACTGTCTTATATATTCTCTTTACTCTTTGCTCTCTGTCAAATTCATGAACTCTTTTTTAATTTGCTGATAATATTTATATTCCTACATACATAAATAAACATGTTCAGTCTGTCCAATGTTACTTGTATGTGTGTTTTCAGGACTGACCATTTGGTAATTGGATAATCACTTAGTATGTCCTTCCCTGGGAAGACTTTCTCCAGTGCCCAGCATTCCATTCGCCTGTAGCTCCTTGTGTAGGGTGGGGCCTCCTTGGTTTTCCCTTGTCCATGTTAGCATATCTTTTGTTATACTTCTTTAGTTCAAGCACATGTTGCAACATAAATTATTTTACAGCGACCCCCTATGTAAATATCCCTGGACTCAGGGATCAGCAAGACCTTCTTCACTGTCTCATCAGGTTTCTTTCTGGTCAACACTGAAGCATTTGAAATCAGTTCTCGATTCCATGTTCCTCCTTCGTTTATCCATCACTAGACATTTCTTTCTTGGCTGTAATAATAGTATCTTAGCTGATTAAATCAAAACTGATGACTCAGTATTATCCAGTAGTGATTGTAATCTGACTTCATTTGTCTTAAAAAGGTTTTCCATATATTGGAATTGGCATATACCCCCAAAAGCCCACACATTGCTGTCAGTTTTGAAAGTTCCCCACTGATGTACCCTCCCTCTCCCCGTTGAGGCAAACCAGAGTTACTTTCTTACTCCCCTGTGTGCTTCCTTTGCGGTGACATTAGCCAGTGCAACCCTTAGTCCTGTGTGGCCATTGTAAGCAAGTGAGTTGTAGGGCTCAGCACCATTTGTTTCCTTGCTCTTTTGTGTTTTTCAGGAAAATTTTCAAGTCAGATGCTAAATATCTCATAGATGATGTTGAAACAGTGACATTTCAATTTGAGAATCGTTGCTAATTTGACATTTTTCCTTTAATAATAGAGACATCAGAGTAAATCCTTCTTTTAAAAGGACTTGCCTCCACATTGTCATTGGTCTGTCCCCAAATTTCTTAGATCTTCAGAATATTCCAATGAATATAAAATATTCATTAAAATTACAGTGTCAAATAGATTTCCTTGATATATCAATTAACTTAAATTATTGCATAGCATACGTACTTTCAATTATTGTTTCCTCTCTTTCCTGTGTCCTTCATTCCATCCCTTCAAAAACAAGTTATCTATTCCCATAGAAGCCTTTACCAAGACAGATAAATATCAATATCATGGTTGAAATACCAAAGCACAGTGCCAGCAATTATCCCACAATGTGTGTGTTGGCGTAATAACACACAGGGACTTTAGCGTATTGCTAATAGCCATCAAGGGTAGCAAGCTAGTCTCTAAACAAATTAAAGTGCCCCAGAGGACTTCTTCAGCACAGTATAATCAAGATTTGGTGATATGAGCTGCTTTGTTAGGGCTTGTTGTGAATTTTGCATTGCCCTATTGTATGTGAAAATGAGTGCCAACCTGGTAAATTGGCCTATATAGTATGCAGATCAACCAAGAAGACATTGAACTAGCCAAAGGAAGCATAAGGCATATCACTGGGAAAGGACACTATGTAGTGAATTCTAATGTGGAAGTGAGAATGAAAGGACTTTGAGTTTAGTTGCGACTTGACTCAGAAAATGTGCTGGTATTTGTCATCTCAGAGCTTAACTGTTGATTTCAATCATGGAGGAGAAGGATACTTCCAGGAATTGAGGAGTCTTTGGCTTAAATAAATCACAAAGCTGGCTTATTCTCACTTTCATTCTTTTTAAAGATAACATTGACAAAATAGGTCTTATTATTCCTCTTAGAATAAATAAGAAAGATAAAGGGGATAAAGAATATATTAGAAAGTTCAGGGCTTTTAAAATTAAATTTGATTTTTAAGAAACTATATGAAAATGCTTTTTTTTACAGTTCCTTTGTGCCTTATTTTATACAATAGATATTAATGAAGTAAGAATAATGAATATTTTTCTCACTAGCACTCTCACATTTTGTAATGGTAAATCCATTCTTTAAACATGCTGGAATTTGAAGGTCAGATTATCTTCAGCCTCATAGACAAAATAATTTATTTTTTAATGACATGTTTTAATCATTTTTATTATAATTATAGTTTGTTGTAT
This sequence comes from Hylomyscus alleni, assembly GCA_019843855.1. Classification (NCBI taxonomy): domain Eukaryota; kingdom Metazoa; phylum Chordata; class Mammalia; order Rodentia; family Muridae; genus Hylomyscus; species Hylomyscus alleni. The sequence goes on from JADRCC010567992.1 coordinate 3,665, forward strand.
TGAAAACATCGTTTATGCTCTGCTAATTCCAATCCTGGAAAATATTCCAATAGGTGGTACTCTCATTCTTTGTTAATATTATATAAGTATTTCATCTACTAATAGGAATTAATATCCTTGAAGAAATCATAAGGCAGGGCATTAAAAACTGATACACATAAAATAATTTGTTTTGGACCATCTGCATTATAGAAAAAACATGAAGCAAATTCAAAATCATACACTAACCATAAAGATGTTAAGGGTTTACTATTGGGGCATATGCAAATTTTTCTCAAAAGCAGCACATAAAGCTGAATGTGGTAGAACATACTTGTAATCTTAGATTTAGGAGGCTGAAGAAGGAGGACTACAAGATCAAGGGCAGACAGGAGTGATACTCTGTTAAGAAAAAATAAGTGTGTACATATGTATACACACACACACACACACACACACACACACACACACACACACACACACACACACACACACCCCTCTTCACATCTCAACAGAGTACTTTCCCAGGTGGATTTAATGGTTAGAATATGACCTCTAACCTGAAATAAAATATTCTGCCCTGGAATTTCCACTGACTCTTCTCGGTTGTAATGATTACCACTTCTTGTTCATCTTGCCAAGTCTTCTAGACCTGGCAGCCTTCCTGATGTGGGAAGACAGGTTCCATGCTTATCTTTTTGCAAAGCCATATTTCTCTTATTTTCTTAATTCCATCATCCTCTGTTATAGTATCATGGCCCTTCATGATTTTACTCAAAGTCCTTTAAATAACTGAATTCGTGATGTTGTTATAATTTCCTTAAAACTGGCATATGATCCAAGTCTAATCTGCTAGAGCGTAAGTGTCCTACTGTCTGAATAATGTTGGTTGTTACATGGATGTAGCCTAATACATGCAATGCATAGTGTAAAACCACAGGATACTCTGCCTAAATAATCTCTACATTGTCTTAATTCTTTTCCCTTCTTGTTTTGCTATATAGGTGGATCCAGACTCCAGCTCTACATTCTTTTATGAGCCGTGCTATATTCATATTATTTAAATACATATCTTCCTTTTCTGGCTTGATCCTTTCAAAGAAATTAGAGTTCTAATTCCATATCTTCTCCTGTGAATTGTGAGTCTCCAACTGAAGTAGTAAAACTGAGAACTAAGTTTTGTGTTTCTAAAGGGTGAATAGCATAGGTATGTGTATGTGGGCGTGACGTGGGGAATATAATAGATGCTTGACTTTTACCAAAGTACCTGATATTTGATAAATCTATCTTTTTCTCTTATTGATGAATTTATATTTAGGAATGTCAAAGTCAAACAAAAATATAGAGATAAATCTAGAGTAAATATGCTTGTATTTGGGAATAAACACAAGGTTGCAATGTAGGACACACAGGTAGTTTTGGCTATGGTATCACCAAGAAAAGAAGGGAGGAGGAGGGTTTTCCTGGGGAAACCAAAAAGGTGACCAGGAAGATGGTTCATTGAGTAAAAGCACTCGCCATTCAATTTATTTGATAAAGGTGATATACATTTATATTTCTAGCACTCCTATACTGAGATGGGAGGTGGAAACAGGAGAATTGCTCAGAAAATTGAATACCAGATAGCCTAGAAAATGTAGCATATGGCAGAAATGAGAGCTTTTTGAGCCCAGTGAATCAAAAGGTGACATAAAACTCACAGATGTTTTCTGACTTCCACATGTGTGCCATGGTGTACATCCTCCCAAGAAAGAAGAAAGGGTGGGTGAAGGGGAGGTGTTTTGAAAGAAGTTTATTGGTACCTGTAGCTAGTGTGAGTGCTGGTGAGCTCCAGTTGTTAACTAGCTTCAGATACCAAGTAAACGTGACCTAAAACTCACAGCACACTATTTCCTTGAGTAGGTTCAGGAGACAATGAACTAAGAAAGTCCCCCTGTAAAAGAAATTGGCCGTCTTTATGATACATGTTACTAGTTAGTTTTCTGGTTGCTATGACAAAATATCTATCAAAAGCCACTTGTGAAAAAAAGGGTTTATTTTGGTCCCCAGGCTCAAAGCATGGGCTATCATAACAATGAAAATATAGTCAGGACTACCGAGATTACTGCTCATACATCAAGCATGGTTAGGAGAATGGGACGCATAGATTTGGGTGTTCAGCTCACACTTTGCTTTGTATTCTCTTCTGGACCCCAGCCCATGGAAAGAAGACACTGACTTTCACAGTGGGTCATTCCATCTCAGCCTAATCTAGAAATACCATGTGGACACTCAGTTTTGTCTTCTCTGTGATTTTGGATCCTGTCAAGTTGACAATCAATACTAAACATCATGTGATGTTATCAGGCAAATCGTATTTGAATACTCTCCCTTCATCTATCAGGGTTTGACCTTGGTAATTCCATTTTGAAACTGACAACTATGCAACCCAACTGTTTTCAGGCCTTGTTCTTGATAACATTTCCTAGTTTTTAATCTTGAGTGGAATAAAATTTGTCTTTTTGCTTTACCAAAGAAGACACATTCATTCTGAGATCTAAGATCTATATTTTTCTGTATATCTTGCTGATATTAAGTACAATCAGAAACTGTGAAGATGAGTTATGCCTAAAGATCACTAATACCATGTATGGCCAAAGAAATATAGTTTGAGTTCTCCATTTCTTTTCATACCTCTTATACCTTTAGTTTTCCTATGCAAGTCATAAATATATATAAGATGGTACTACAGATTCAAATTTTTTCTAAGATAGCGAAAAGTCTAAAGATACTTGAGTATGTTCTTAAATCTATGGAACTTTATCTGAGAAACATTTAGTTTCTTCCAGGGGATAGCTTTGACTGAGATGCTCTGGGGACTACTTAGAAGGGACTATCGTGGTTATACAAGCTTCTTTTTACTTTACAGTTGTAGTGTCATTATCTATTTTTCATGACTATTATGTGTTAGATTGGCAATAGAAGCTATCTCAGGTACCTTAATCCTAATTTGTTGGAACTTTTCAAAATTAAGACATCTTCTGTGAAAGAAAATTCTATGCTTAGTTGAATTAATATTATTTATTGTATACTATTATATAGTAGTAGTATTATAATACTATTATGGGCGTGGCCCTGTTCCTGGTTTCACGTGTGACAGTTGTTTGATCAGGAAGGAGCTTGCTTACCTCAGAGACTTTAGAGAAGATAGTCAATTTGTAGTGATAATACTGAGTTTATATAGACTGAGAAATCGATTTGGAGCCCAAGTGGCAGTAATGATACTCATGAAATCCTGGTAAAGCTTTTACACACCAAGGACACAGACATTCTCAAGGAACAACTTATTGAATGAACATACTCAAAGTGTTGTTTTAAGAGGTTCCCAAAGAACTAGTTTATGTGTTTTGATGTTTCTGGGAGGCTGAGATGTGCCTTAATGGCTTAACTAGGCATCTGGTGGTTAATTATGTACCCAAATTGGAAGGTCTTTAAGGAAAGGAGTGGTGACTGGTGTTTAACTCTCATTTATTTACTCCTTCATCAGATGTTTCTTTGGCATCACTTCAGTGCCAGGCATTGTACTCTTAAAGAAAAATATGAGAAAGGAGACAGAGAATCTACCCTAGTCAGATGGAGAAAGCAATGGGGAAGGCATAAGCAGAGGAAAGGTGAGCCCCACCCACTAATGTTTTCTCTCACTCTGACACTTCTATACTGCAGGAAAGACACAGAATGCCCATAGGATGAAGTAAAATCTGCAGAATTGTGTTCAACATCAGGCTAATTAAAATCCAAGCAAGCAACTGAACGATTTCTACACTGCACCATTACATTGGTTCGTTGAAGGGAAACCTGATGCTTGGTTTTCTGCAGAGGGAAAGTGCAGGAAGGATTTTCAACTTCTTCCCGTGATAAATGAGAAACAGCTTGGGCCTTCTGGGCTGGAGTAAGGACATGTTCAGAAAAATCTTTGGGATAGTTAATGAACAGTGAATTTTCATTTGTTCTCAGATGAATTTTGTTTTTAGGTAACCTTGAACTCACTCCATAGCTCAGGCTGGTCTCAAACTTAACAGTGATAGAGAGCTGTCTGCCTTTGCCTTTTACTTTACACGAATTTGAAACATTACTTTTGTTTGTGCTCATCAATTTCCAAAGTGCCCACAATCTCATTGCAGTAAGTAGTGTTTATTTGTGATTATTCAAACACATACTTAGGCACCTGTTTATCCATACTTAGTCTCCACCATTTTTCTCTGTAAATGGACCTTTCAGTTTAGAACTGAGCTGGGCTCTAGAGAGAGGATTGGTTATGTAGTAGTAGAAAAGCAACGATAATTACATTTTAAAGATTGGAATTAATTAGTATGCTGTATAGTGTATACGTGAAAGAGCACAGCTCGCAGACTTGCTTGGAAACGTTTCCTGTACTCTCCAACGGTCTCTTTCTAGTGTGCTTAATCACTTCTTAATCTAGTTGTATTTTAATATATGGCAGTTGTCACAATAAATATGTTTACACAATATAAATTTGACTCTAATTAAATCTGAAGAAAATGAAGTGGGATTTACATCATGTTTACTATGTTAATTTTTTTAAATTGTGCATTAAAGTATCCTGGTGCTTACAGTATTATCATTTTGAATAAGAGACTGTTGCATTTCATTGTCTTCTGCCTTTGAATGCATCAGAAAACTTAGAGAGCTTTAAGTATTAGCCACTAATATTTTTATATATTTTGTATCCTTTTGAGTGGCACAATTATATTTATGCACTATAGTAGAAATTTTGATACATGTTTATGATATGTAATAACATAGCAGAGTAAGAAACTTATCTGTTATTTCAAATATGTATCATTTTTTAATGTGGGGAAAATTTAAATGTTTTTCTTTTAGTTACTGAGAAATATACAAAACTAGGACTTGGGAGATAGCTCAGGGGCTAAGAACAGTTGCTGTATGATCATAAAGATACCAGCACCCACATAATAAGTCAGGTATCCCGCAAATGCCTGCAGCTCCTAGAGCTCTAACTCCCACTGTGACTGCCATACATGTAAGGGCATATGGGCTTACACACACACACACACACACACACACACACACACATGCACACACACGCACACATACACATACACGCACACGCACTCACACACACGCACATGCACGCACACACACGCGCGCGTGCACACACACATGCACACGCACACACGCACACATACACATACACACACGCAGACACACGCACGCACACACACATGCACACACACACTCACACGTATGAAACTTTTAAATAGATACATGCAGGATATATATAATTAGGTAGGATTCTTAGTGTGGCATAGTGGCGTAGTGGAATGGCTCCAGTTAATAATCTAATAGATGATACATTAAGCATTCTGAAATTTAGGCAAGACTCCATTCTTCACTTTTCATCCCTTCTTCCTTTCCCTCTGACTTCTTCCCTCTTTTCCCTCTTTTCCCTCTCTTCCTTTATTTTTTTCTTTCATAGGGGTTGCTCTCTGGGCCTTGCTTGCTATGCAAACACTTTACCACTAACCCACTAGGAACCCATTTCTAAACCCAGCTTTCGTGAGTATGATACTAAGTTGCTGTGTTGTGAAGTTTGTGGTTAGTGGAGTCTTAGGGTAAGGATAGTGTTGGATATAGCAGGGCTCTGTGAGTCTTCCTGCTTCAGTTCTCTGTAAGGAGGACATCAACATGATCTGAAGGAAGGTGATTTTAACTAATAATGTGGCCTGCCTTAGATATTTAGATATATGACATACTAGATATTGGAGTGCCAAGTAAGAGATACAACTTTATAGTTTGAGCAAAAGATATTTCTTCAGTCAGATTTCTTACAATAAAAGTAAAACATGCTTTTCTGTCACAGGATATATTCATTCTTCCTTCAGACAAAACAAACCAACCAACCAAACAAACAAGAAACATACAAAACCCCACCATCATCACTTTTACAGACAACTGCAACAAAATAGTCACTGGATACCTCACCGAGCAGCTTACATCTAGGCCAGTCAGTCAGACAGGTTCCTCCATCTTTTGCTTGCTCCTGAAGAAGTTTCCTTATAGCCATTCTGTTCCACAATGCAGTGAATTTCCTGTTAGACGTTTGTCAGGCTAAGAGTATTTTTACTGTGATGACAGCAATCACAACTGTAACAAAATACAACAGCGTGCAGATTCTTTGTATGATCAGTCAGCTTACCTGCTTCTTGATGGTTTACAAAGTTGGTTTGTTTACTTCAGAGGATGAGAAGTATAATGCTTCTTTGAGAAGACTAATGCCTCTCTTGTAGGCCTTTAGTTCATAAAAGACATGTCAGATTTGAACTAAAAAATATTTAGCTTTCAATACTTCTCCATTGATACCTGAACATAGTATATCTTTTCTTTTAGAGAAGTTATACTGAAGATCTGCAGCATAGATTTATTGCTATTCTCTGTTCACATTTTATTGAATAATGAAGCATGTGTCAGTCTCCACAACTTTTTTTTTTTTTTGGTTTTTTGAGACAGGGTTTCTCTGTGTAGCCCTGGCTGTCCTGGCTCTCACTCTGTAGACCAGGCTGGCCTCGAACTCAGAAATCGGCCTGCCTCTGTGTCCCGAGTGCTGGGATTAAAGGCGTGCGCCACCACCGCCCAGAGGAAACATTTCTAAATTAGTGTGTCTCCAGGGAATTCAATCAGAAATAATTGGGTGATCTTTGAGAAATTTAAGATCTACTATCAGGAAGAAATGTCTGTCCCCTGCATGGCTTATCCATCAAATAAAAGAGGGTTTCACTTCTAGTTCTCTGAAAGGATGGGGGAGCCTTCTGTCTTCATGCTTATTGAATTTAGTCCTTTTAGGAGACAATAGGAACTTGTGCTGTTTGGGAAGCTTCTGGAGCCTCATGGGCCCTCTGGGATTCCCTTCCCCTCCCCTCCTGATTAGAAGTGCATTGAATTGGTAGATTGCTTTTAGTAAGATGATATTTTTCAAATCCATGAGTAGGAGGGATTTTCCAATCTTTAACTTCTTCACTGTTTTAAAATTTTCACGGTATAATTATTTCACTTCCTTGGTTAGGTTTATTTCAAAGTGTTTCTGTCTTCTTTTGTTTTGTTGAGGCATTTGTTATGGGAATATTTTTATGATTTCTTTTTCAGCATGGCTGCTATTGGTTTAGAAGAACCTATTGATTTTGTATGTTAGTTTTGTAAACTGCACTTTTCTAAAAAGTGTTTATCAACTCCAAGAGTTTTCTGGCCAAAGTCTTTGGGGTTCCTTGTGTATAGAACCATGTCTACTACAATTAGGGATACATAAACTTCTTGGTTTCCCATTTGTATTCTTCTCATTGCCTTCTCTTGGCTTATTGCTTAACTATAACTAAGACTCTGTATTGAACAAGATGTGGAGAGTGGGAATCCTTTCTTTGTTTTGGTCCTAGTGGAAATCTTGTGAATTTTTCTCTCTACTTAGTATGATGTTGACCATAAGTTTGTCACACATAGTCTTTTTATATTAAGTTCAAATGTATTTCTTTTAATCCCTAGTCTCTTCGGGGCTTTTATCATGAAAGGATTTTAAATTTTTTCAATGATCTTTCCTCTCAAAGACCTGTTGAAATAATGATGTGTTCTTGAATTTGGTTTGCATATATTTCTATTGAGAATTTTCGTATCTATGTTAAACAAGGAGATTGGGTCTGTAATTTTTTTCTTTTCTTTCTTTCTTTCTTTCTTTCTTTCTTTCTTTCTTTCTTTCTTTCTTTCTTTCTTTCTTTCTTCCTTCCTTCCTTCCTTCCTTCCTTCCTTCCTTCCTTCCTTCCTTTCTTTCCTTCTTTCTTTCTCTTTTTCTTTTGTTGTGTATTTGTCTGGTTTTGGAATCAGGATAAAACAGGGTTTGTAAATACAATTGGAAGTATTACAGAATAATTGAGAATTATTGGTGCTGATTTTTCTTAGAAGTCTGGGCTAACTCCATCTGGACCTGGCCTTCGTTTAGTTTAGAGATTTTTAATTAACACCAGTCTTGCTTGTTATAGATCTATTGAAATTGTTTATTTTATCTTGGGATAAATTTGGTTTCACACATGCTTCTAGAAATTCATCTATTTCTAGTTTACTGTAATATAAATTGTAAGGTGTGTTCTATAGATGTTCTGGGTTTCTCTGCTTATCTGTGACAATGTCTTCCTTTTCTGCTCTTTTATTAACTTGGGAATTTTCTTGTGGTGAATTTGACTAAAGATCTGTCCATCTTATTTATCTTTTCAAACAAAAACCTTTCTGTCTCACTGGTTCTTGGTACTTTTTTGTTTGTTTAGGTTTCATTGCTTATGCTTGATTTGATGCTTTGATTTGAGGCTCCCTTACTACAGATTGGTATTTTGTTTGTTCTTGTTTTCCCAGTGCCTTGAGACATCATTACCTTGTTTATTTGCTATCTCACTCATTTTTTTTTTTTAAACTATGCACTTTAAACTTCCTTCTGAGGACTGCCTTCATTGTATCACATGGGCTTAGGTATTCTATTTCTTTGTCTTCATTCAATTCTGGGAATATTTTGACTTCATTTTTTTTATTTCTTCTGGACCTATTTGTATCGATTTGTAGCCTTTCTCTTTTTTTTTCTTTTTTTTGTTTTTTGACACAAGGTTTCTCTATATAGTCCTGAATGTCCTGGAACTCACTCTATAGACCAGGCTGGCCTCGAACTCAGAAATCCACCTGCCTCTGACTCCCAAGTGCTGGGATTAAAGGCTTGCACCACCTCTGCCTGGCTCTTGATTTGTAGTCTCATTTTATTTTGTTCATGTAGAATGCATGACATTACTTGAGTTCTTATTATTTGTTGAAGCTTACCCATGTTATAATATGTGATCTACTTCTCCTGAGAAAAATGTTTATCATGTGTGTTTAGGTGGAATATTATATTCTGTAGTTGTCTGTCAGGTTCATTTGAGCTATGGTGTCTTTAATAAAATTTTTTAACTTGTTTATTATTGGCCCTTATTATGAGCTTAGACAATTTCAAGTATTATTAATTTAAATATTTTAGAAACACTACTTTTATTTTATTTATAAAAAGTTATCTCCTAAATGACTTAAATTTCTAAACAATTCTCTTGAACATGTTTGATTTCTACTATTATATTTTACTTTTGTAATTACAGAACTCAGTTTACAAATTTGGAAGTTTTGTATATGAAACTCCTTGTCTCCTTTCCAACTCCTTCCATGCCCTGCTTCCCCCTCAAGTTCATGACCTCTTATTGTGTAATTTTTACTGTTCTTATACACACACATATACATACACAGACACACATAGATACACACACACACACACACACAAATGTCTGCTTCGTTCCTTTAGTGTTGTACATATGTGTTTAAGGCTAGCTATGTCTGGTCATTTGTGGTTGGATAACCAATTAGAGGGTTCTTTCCAGTATTGATTATTTCTTTCTCAGTGGCTATTAATTGCCTATGTTTCCTTATCTAGGAGGAACTTGTGTGAGTCCCTACAACAACATTGATGTGATAATTGTTCAGCTCTTGTTTAGGTAATTATACTATTCGTTTATTTGGTTTGGTTTTTCATGACAGGATTCCTCCATGTAGCCCTGGCTGTCCTGGAACTTAGTCTGTGGACCAGATCTCTAACTCTGGGGTCTGCTTGCTTCTGCCTCCCAAGTGCTGGGATTAAAGGCTTGTGCCACCATGCCTGCCAGACAACCATATTATTCAGAGTTCATGGGTGCAGGTTTCCTGTCATATGTAGAAAACACTATCTTAGAATAGATTCCCATGTCTTCTCATTCTCACAATCTTCTTCCTCCCATTTTTATAATGTTCCCTGAGCCTTAGGTGTACAGTTTATGCTGTAGATGTATCAGCTGGGGCTAGGCATCCTAAAGTCGGTTCTCTCCATTTTGAACAGCTGTAGCTTTCTGTAATAGTCTCTATCTGCTACAAAATGAAGGTTCTTTGTTGAGGGATGAGTGGTGCACATATTGGTGAATATAGGCGTAGGAAGGAAGTTGGGAACTATCCTGGTTTAGGAAGGTGGCAGAAGTAGGCTAACCTCTAGGGTCCATGGCCTTATCAGCCATGGGTAGTTAATTAGGTTTACAGTACCAAGCATGGATTTTTCTGCTAAGGAGTGGACAATAAGTTCAATTAGATGGCTATCGGTTACCGCCAAGATACAAGTGCCAGTGTTGCACCTATGGAAATACCTTGCCCTGCTGGTCATTGTGGTAGTTGGTAGGCGTTACATACGGATAGAACTGCTGATTCTTTTCTTCCCTTTTCAGCTTCCATAGCACCTTCTGACACTCAGTATGAAAGCTACACCTCAGGGAGGAGACTTCTAAATCAAGTCTAGCTCAATTCCTTCAACTCATGTATGTGGTGTCTTCAGTAACGGGGGCTTACATTCAATAACTGGGAAGCAACCAAGTGTAATCACAATAGATTATATTATTTGAGAGTTGGATTGTCATGATCAGCAACTTGAAGGATGGTTTCCCATGTCTAACACTAAGGCTTTTGTTATATAGTCTATGTCTCTTTGGGGAACATTGTTATAC
>JADRCC010567993.1:0-16208 GCA_019843855.1 Hylomyscus alleni
GTCTAGGAAGCAATGGGGTCCCGGCCCATAACTGCATGATCAGAAGTTACGAGGGCTATGAAAGAGTCTGGGAAGCACATACAGGTAGGTGTACAGGCAAGGCAAGCCCACCACCAACTCAACCTATGCTATTTGCCTGGGAGGCTGAACAGGTGCATCCTGCCATTTGGCTAGGCAATTGTTCACATACACCCCAATGTATTGATTGGGTTGTTTGATGTATTCTTTAGATTTTTTGAGTTCTTTGTATACTCTAGATACTAATCCTGTCAGTGTACAGCTAGCAAAAGATCTCCTCCCATTCTGTATGCCTTCTCTTCATTCAGTAAACTTTTTTTTTCTTGCTGTGCAGAAACCTGTTAATGTTGTGAGGACCCGTCTGCCCACTGTTGTCACTGTTTCCCAAGCACCTGGGGTTCCATTCAGAAAGTCCTTGCCTGGGCCTATTCCATCAAGGGGTTTCCTGCTTCTTCCTCTAACAGCTTCAGAGTTCCAAGTCTCACATTAAGGTCTTCGGTCCATTGTATTGATTTGGTACAGTAAGAGATGGGTTTCTGCACTTCCTTCTACATGTGACTATCCACTTCCTCAATGCCATTAACGAGGCTGGCTTTTTTCCAATGTGTATTCTGGCATCACTGACAACAATCACACGTTTGCAACTATGTTTATATTTATTACATTTATTCTATTCCACTGACCTACATGTCTGTGGTTTTGCTAGTATTATGCTGTGCGTATGCAGTGTGTATATATGTGTGAGTGTGTGTGGTGTGTGTGGTGTGTGTGGTATATGTTGTGTGTGTATATATGAATGTGTGTGTGGTATGTGTATGTAGTGTGTGTGGTATGTGTGGTGTGTATATGTATGAATATGTGTGTGGTGTGTGTGTGGTGTATGTGTAGTGTGTGTGTATGGTGTGTGTGTGTGTATGTATGGTGTGTGTGTGTGTGTGTGTGGTATGTGTGGTGTATGTGATGTATGTGGTATATGTTGTATGTGTATATATGAATGTGTGTGTGGTGTGTGTGTGGTGTGTGTGGTATGTGTGGTGTGTGTATGTATGAATAAGTGTGTGGTGTGTGTGGTGTGTGTGTGGTGTGTGGATGTATGCACACATATGGAGGCCAGAACTGTCTTTCTCCATTCCTCTCCACCTTGGATTTTGAGGCAGGGCCACTCAGTGAATGAACCTGGAGCTCACAGATTCAGCCAAACCAGCTGGCACACAAGACTGAGTGATCCTCCTGTCGCTGGCTCTTCACTACCAGCAGTGCCACACCCAGCTTTTAAGGTGCTTGGCCTCTGGGCTCATGTCCTCAGCCTTGCAAGGCAAGCACTTTTGCCAACAAAGCTGTCTCTCCAGCTCCATGATGGTTTTGTTTCTATGGCTCTGTAATAACTTACAATCAAACATGGCATGGTGGTGCCTAGAACATACTCTATTTGCTCAGGAATGTTTTGGTTATCTGGGCTCCTTTTTGTTTCCATACACATTTGAAGACTCACTTTTCTATTTCTGTGAAGAATGACATTGTAATTTTGACGGAAATTGTATGGACTCCCTAGACTGCTTTTGATAGTATAACCATGTTCACAATATTAATTCTTATGACACGTGAAACATTGAAGTTTTCCCTACAAACCTCTTTCAGTTTATTCTAAAGTCATACTTTCTTTTTTAGAGAGTCAATGTGACTGAGTTGTTTCCTGTTTTGTTTCATCTCGATTTGCAGCATGTTTATTATTGCTGTATAGAAAGGAGATTGAATTTTTATGTTCTTGGTATTCTCAGGCAGTGGCTCTTTGAGCTATGGATGTTCATCTACTCCAAAGGAGATCAGAACTTGCATTGATATAGCTCTACTAGGTACTGTAACTCTGGGGTAATTGTAAAAAATAAAATCTAAAAAATCATTAACATAAGTAATGAACAGAGGCAATACCTTGTCTTGTTCATCTTTGCATCCAATTACAGTGTCAATGCAAGGCTTAGCACTGGAGGTGCGATGTAGCACTGGTCATATTTACCCCAGATAATCACATACTCAATTAGTGGAGGGGGACTGTATTTTCCCACAAGACGCTATATTTGTGTGACTCTTATAAGAACAGAAATCACAGCTTCTCTGGGGTGGTGTTCAGACGATCATTTGAGTCAAGCAGGAGACACTGAGGGGAAATAGACCCATGTCCTCTTTCACATTAATTCTTGAGTTGTCTGACAATACTGTGCCAAGAAAAATCAAAAGAAAATCTTAGAATCAACATCGCCGTATCGCCATGGTCTTCACATCTTAGATGAATGCACATCGTATCAGACTGTCATGTTAAATTTATAGTGATCTTCAAAGAGCCAAGGCCTACAGCCCTGGCCTTAGACTGCCGCTATAAACAGTCATTTTATTTTATTGCTGGATCACTGTCTGGTGTTCAGAGGTCAAGGACTCAAATCCATTTTCATTTGTCACCTGCTCAACCTAAGCACCCTAACAACCCTATTATTTCCCCTCGTAGCCATCATGTGGAGGATACATGCCTCATCCCGTCAGTGTGTAGAAGCTTCCATGTCCTCTCACCCGGCACCCAGTGGGAGCAGCATGCAGAAATCTCACAACACTGGGAACAGAGGCTTCAGGGCATGAGTCACATCAGGAGAAACTGGACCTTGCATGACTAGGTCTGCCTCCTACTCTGTCAAGATTCCAGAGCCCTGCCCCACCCCCGCACTGGTCTCTGCTTTCTGAGGCAGACAGAATGATTAAGCAAGTCTGGGAATTCTAGAGTAGGCAGGTTTAGCATGAAGGTGAAGTTATCTTTTCCCAGTAAGCTACTGAAACACGTGTCACCGAAACCAAGGGACAAAAGAAGACACTTGCCTTCCTTCTGTGGGTCCAAGTGATACCAAACGCTCCACAAAGGAATGCCCAGGTAGTACCGTTCATGCTGTTTCTTAATATATAGGGACCCTTGACTTCTTGTAACAAAGCAATCAGCAGCAGAGAAACACAAAATTCCTAGTGTTATCAGCACTGGGGAGATACCAACAGGGCTCGGATACAGGTCTTAGTCACGAATGCTGGGCGAATGCTATACCACAGAGCTATTTCCTGAGCCCTATAATTCTATGAACACACACTGAAATTTGATGCAAAAGTACAGGTAGATTTTATCAGACACACACATACACACACACACTTTTAAAAGTCACATAGAACGAACCATCGGGAATGCATTACTCAATCAAAAGGAAAGAAGGGAAGAAGAAATTGTCTCTCACAACAAAGGAAAGTGCCCTTTTTGGAAAGCAGAAGGCTAGAGGCCTACAGAAGAACATCCAGGAGCTCTTCGGGACTCAAGCCAACAGCACCACACATTCTGCATCAGGGGCGGGCACTAAAACTTTATCAGTAAGGAAGATACTTGGAACCATCAAAGTCCTCTTACCTACCCACACAAACTCCTCTCATTCAAATTACCTTCCATGCCCAAAGCCCAGATGAAAGAAATTTTAAAAGGGAGGGGGGAGGGGAGAGCTTTGTGGCCGAGATGAAATTGTTCTGATAACGTTATATTTAAGGAGATCACCATGAACTTGTTAGCTTATATCTTTCCTTTCTTGCATGGTACTTTAAGATCATATATTCTTTATGTTTTTTGTGTTGTGATTTGGGGGTGACGTGGATACATACCCCAATTCTGACATAGAGTTGGACTGTTCCTTGAAGTCTTTGATATTCCTATCTAAAATGAATTGAAAATGTTTTTGTGATAGTTGACATACTTTATATGAAGTGCCTGGTATAGTGTCTGACCCATCTTATGTAAGGAAGTGGTAGCTGATAAAATGGTTCGTCCCTATTATCTCATGGTCCACGACATTTCCAGGGGTTCCCAGGGTGTCAAGGACAGGCAATAACATACCTGTGAAAGAAAGAGCACTCAGGTTCATTGGCCACCTCTACCTTTCCATCAAGGCAACCCCTTATTAGGTGTCTAACACATGGTGTTTTACCTTCATTGTGTCCGATTTCAGCTCTTTGCATGTGTTTTTTAAATTATCAACAACAACCAACCAAATGAATATGAAAATGGGGCCTGAATACATATAGTTACTTAAAGAATCTTAACATAACGTAACATACATTTAAAACAACAGCAAAACACACTTATCTACTGGCAAGGAAACCTTGCTTGAGAGATCACATAAAAAGAATCAGGAAGGTGATTTTTCTTTTTTTTCATCTTTTTTAATTTTCTCTGAAAGAATCTCACTATGTAGCTCTGGCTGTCCCGGACCTCACTATGGGGCTAGGCTGGCCTTGAACTTACAGAGATCTGCTGACCTCTGTCTTTGGCTCTCCCTCCTGAATACTTTTTGTTTATTCTAGTTATATAAACTGAGTGTAGACCCATATCCCATTTAAGGAGACCATGTCATGCCCATTACAAGCTAAGTGTAATTCCTGGCACTCAGAAACTTTACTGTGCCAATGTGGGAAGAAGGTATGGAAGATTCATAGGATCTCAGGCTATCCTATCCAAGCATTGGGACCAAGCTATGGTCACAGTGTCACTGTACCCCAAGCCTATGCACATCTGGGTACCCATTTTAGGAGGTAAATAAGCCAAGCAAATGCAGGAAAACCTAACACAGAAACTTCCGAAGGACATGGTGGCCTATGTTGCAGTACAAACAACATCCAGAGAAGCTGTCAAGTTCAGGACTTAAAACTACACACCAAGATGCTCTGTGAGGGTTTCCAATCTCCTGGCACCTGCCAACCTTATAGGACATTAGTCTAGAAGTAACAGTATTTAGAATGTTGATCTATCACTAAACTGTACCCATAGAGAAAGGGAAACGTCACTTTCTAGAACACACTGGCCCAGCAGGACTGGACTCAGAGGCCTCATGCCTGACTTCCTCGTCTGCTCAGTGGCTCACTCACTTGACTCCAACATCACTTTCAACTCCTGAGTCTGCGTGCTTTCCCAGAGCAGCAAGCACCCAGATGTCCTGGCTCTCTTCACCCAAGCATCCTCCTCCAGCCTCCAGTTTTACTTTAGTAAAGAAAAGTTGGGAAGATACAAATGAGGAAATACAAGGAAGCAAGTTTACTACTTCCAAGGCTACTTGATCCACCTACGTCATCATTCTCTGAGTATGGCCGGGCAGTGGTAGCTCACGCCTTTAATCCCAGCACTTGGGAGGCAGAGGCAGGCAAATTTCTGAGTTCGAGGCCAGCCTGGTCTACAGAGTGAGTTCCAGGACAGCCAGGGCTACACAGAGAAACCCTGTCTCGAAAAACCACACACACACACACACACACACACACATCCTTTTTGGCTGTTTTATGGCAATCTGACTTATTTGCTTATTTACTTATCAGTTCTTTGGGCAAATACTGACTGTGCAGACAAGACCAGTCTATAACTCAAGATCCTCCTGCCTCAGACTCCCAAGTAGTGGGATCACAAGTGCGCACCCCCAAAAAACTAGGCCAACCTTTTTAAATTATAAGAGTCTTTCAAGGGCAAGAAAACTCTTCCCGAATGTCATTTAATGAGAGCTACCCAGCATTTCATCATAAAGATGTGCTATTATCATTAGCCATGTGCTATCTGCAGACGGCTCTGCCACGTTTTAATCCTGCTGCCTCTCTCAGTTTTGATAGTATAAGCCAATGGGTAAGGAATCCCTTGTATTCTGTCACCTCTAAATGGGGTAAACCTGTCTCCTCTTTTCCCAAATGCAACACAAAAGCATCCCGATAGAACCATTTCTTTCCTGCTTGACACTAATCCATCCATCAGCATTCTGAGTTTGTCAAGTCAGAATTGAAACTAAGGGAAAGTTCCCAAATCATCCCAGGGAGCTGGTTGTTTTGTTCTTTAAGCCATGTTTACTAACTGCTATCTACGAAGCTTTCGAGCCAACAAGATGGCTCAGTGAGTAAGAGCATCTGCCTTGTTAGCCTGACCTGAGGTCACTCCTCAGTATCTATCATAGGCCAGAACTGGCCTCTAAGTACTCCACATAAGCCTACATGCCTACAATCTCAACCTCCCTCCCTCCTTCTCTCTCTCCCCCCCCCTCCCCCCCCCCCCTCTCCCTCTCCCTCTCCCTCTCTCTCTCTCTCTCACACACACACACACTATACACATGAGAACTTAAGAGTCTATTTGTGAGAGATGGCTCAGAGGTTAAGAACACTAGCTGTTCTTCCAGAGGACTCTGGTTCAACGCCCAGCACCCACATAGCAGCACGGGTTCTCCAGTTCCAGGGAATACAACACCCTCATATGGACATACATGCAAGCGAAGCACTGATGCACATACAAATAAAAATAAAGGACTCATCCAAAAAATTAAAAATAAATTATCTGCAAGGTTTTTTGTTCTGTTTTTTGTTTTGTTGTTGTTGTTGTTGTTTTGTTTTCCCAAGACAGGGTTTCTCGGTGTATCCCTGGCTGTCCTGAAACTCACTCTGTAGACCAGGCTGGCCTTGAACTCACAAATATGTCTGCCTCTGCCTCTGCCTCTGCCTCTGCCTCTGCCTCCCAAGTGCTGGAATTAAAAGCATGCACCACCACTGCCCAGCTGTCTGCAAGTTTTTACAAATTACTTATGTGAGAACTTCTGGCTTTTATTCACAAAAATATATGTAGGCTTTTAAAAAAAAAAACCTAAACTTGCAAAACCCAAGAAATTTAAATTTCTTAGTTAAAAAAAAAATTCCCTCCAGTGCCCAAAATACATTCTGGTGATATATCTAGATTGTAAACATTTTTCATGTTCCAAGAAACAAACACTCCTGTGGTTTAAGAGTTCTAGCTCTTGGGCAACACAAACACTAGATACATACGTTTCTGGAAACAGGGTTCTTGTAATGAAAGTACAAGTCTGGGTTGGAACACAGGCTCCTTAGGTTTTGAGACAAGGAGCAGGAGAGGGTCCCTCATTTTACCACAGAAGCCAGGAGATATCACAAGGGCCAAGAAAACAGGCTCTAGTGGCCAAGAGCATCAAGGGACGATGGGAAATGGGAAAAAAACAAAAAAGGGAAGAAAAAGAGAACGTCTGTCTTTCCTTCTTATCTTTTTGAAAAGTGGTCTTTAAGGTTGAAAATGTGATTAAAAATGTGTCAGATGTTCTCATGCTATGTGAGAGGTGACAAGTATGTGAGGATTGAAAACTGCGTTGTCGACAAGCCCCTGCTTTGTCACTAAGCTGTTGTCCCTGCATAAGAACAAATTCCCCTTGGAAACTCTTTGCAAAGGCAAGTGTGCGGATAAATCCTGATGTGGACTGGTAGCGGTATCACCTGCCAGAAGGGAGGGGAATAGTTTTTTCCATTAATGAATTTATTTATTCACGCTACATCTGGATCCCGACACCCCCCCCCCAGTCTCTCCCTCACACAGCCCCTCCCCCCACACCTCCCCTTTATGTCTAAGTGCCATTTCTCCTAAAGTGCAATTCCTCCTACAGTGGTCCTTTCAACTTCAAGGTATATCCATGAGCAGGAAGATGATTCAGCACTGCTAGTCCATTCTTCCTCCCTGTGCCTGTCTCTATGGAGATTTGGCCACAACTATGAAGGAAGGCCCATATACCACGTCCAGAAAACTTGGCCTCAACCAAAACACCAAGCCTCTTGTGGGCCCCCAAATCAGGAGTCGAGACCCCACAGACCAAGACAGGCAGGTTGGACTTTTTGCTTCAAAAACTTCGGTAATGCTCCAAGAGTCAGGAGAAGGGTTGGTGAAAAGGCCCCCAGAACCAAAGGGGTACACATGATCAAAGGTGAAGCAGAGCAACCCTGAAAAACCACGCACAGCTCCAGCTGGCCTAACACAGAAGTGTGTGCAGAGAGGGAAGAGACAACACAACACTACAACTCTTGGTCAAAATCCAGTTTCAATGTCTCTAACTCTACTCCTACTTGTTACCCAAGGAGAAGCATGTTCTGGGACAGGCAGGTTAAGAAGTTACCGAGGCTGCTGGTCTACTCCAATCCGGGGGCCACTTTACTGAAAATAATACCTACATATCAACTTGAACACAGAGAAGCTAAGATGATGTCTAACTAGAACTTTCACCCTTACTGACTATGGCTCATACTGAGGAAGGTACTCTGCCTGCATGCTACAAAAGGAAAAGGGTAATACCAACCCGACTATAAAGCCTTCCATCTACAATACTCACCTGACCTGTCTGCATGATATTAACCATGGCACAACAGTTTTGGGAGTCACCAACCACTACCTGATTAGATTTAAGACTCGTTCCAGGAGGGAGAACCCATGTCTGATACTGGCCGGGAACCAGAGATGAGCTAGGTCACTCACCTAGGGAGAAAATCCAGTACTACTGTTCTGCTCAAGTTAATTGCATCTAACAGCATTGTGCTGTTATGCTCACAAGTCAGTGACTTGCTTGGCCGTTAGAGAAGCTTCCTCCTGAAGTAGAGGGGAACAAATGCAGAGAGTCACACCTGGAGAATGTGCGAAGTGTAAGAGACTTTCGAAAACACTCAGTCCTACATGGCATTGTCTCCACCGAACTCCTCCCTTAGGGCTCAGTCAAGTATGGGAAAGGGAAGGCAGGGAGATTGTAAAAGCCAGTGAGGGTAGAAGACACCAGGGAAACAGCGCCTTCCAGACACAACAGGACTGACGCACATGTGACTTCACAGAAACTATGGCAGCCTTCACAGGACCTACACTGGTCCAAACCTGTCCAGTGTCGAGAGGGAAACAGGACACAGACTCTCCTAACCCAGATGCTATCTCCAATTAATAATCACTTACCACAAAAAAAGATCAGTTTTCTACAGTAGAGTCTCACTCATTATACAAATTATAGTTAAAGGCAGGCCTGTGTAGATGGCCAACACAAAAAAATTCAATGGTATTTTTGGAGATGTCTCATAATGCTTTGTTTGGACATTATTTTTAACCTTACAGGTCTTTGGCTTATATACTATAGTTTCCAATTTTGTTTTTTATTGGTTTTGTGTTTGTACATATCCACATGTACACATGTGTGCATGTACATGTGTGTGTACATGTATGTGCTTCTCATGTTATTTTTTCTGTTTCTTTTTTACTCTGGTTTGATTTTTTTTTTTAATTTACCTGTTCGATTTCTAAAGAGAGAAAAAAGGCATGAAAGCAGACAGGTGGGGAAGGTGGGGAGGATGTGAAAGGAGGTTAGAGATGAGAAACTGATCAGAATATATTGTATGAAAAAAATATTTTTAATAAAAAATAACCATCCCGCCCCCAGTCCCCCAAATAAAAATCATGATACAGAGGAAGCTGTCCCTGTGTGAGCTATCTGCGAGACTGAAAGGAGCTCAACCAACACTCTACAGGGAAGCCAGCCTCGTGCAGTAGCAAGTGGACCGGAGGGACTTGGGCTAGGCTCAGTGCAAGACATCGGCCAGGTCAGCAACTGCCTGTCCTCACAATGAACACCACGGCAGCGGGGAGACCTGGTTTCATGGCATCCCAAGTTGATGGGAGAAACTACCCATTTCCTTCCAAACACGCCACCAAGCTAAAACAAGACCTTTGTTCTTTCTTCCCTCAGAGCGCGACCATTTCTGCCTTCTCGATCCCCTTTCTGCCCCTCCTTACTCCATAAGAACCAAGTTAAAATCTTAAGTCCATCAAAATAAGTTCAACAGGATCGGTTTCATCAGGGAGGGCGTTTACAAAACTACTCTTTCTGCGTAACATTAGCATGCGCTCTTTCGATCACACAAAATGTACTACGTAACCAGCTTTAAACTGTGGCATGGACCACATCCACCCTGCTCGGCAGCCATTGCCACCATGGTTCACTTTTGCTTCCAGCCCCTAACATAAACCCATTTTAAACCTAAAATAGCAAGCAAAACCAGGTTAAGATAAAAGTAGACGTGGAAACATCTGTATTTCTAGGATAGGATGCACTCTATACAACGCAATCAGACATACGCTTAAAATCCAAGTTCACTAGAAACTTCTATCCCCATTATCTCTCTGCCCATCCCCACCCCATGACCTGAACTAGATTCTCAGACACAGCCCAATTCTCTCTCCTCTCCCTGAGGGGCACAGGATTTGTGCTTCTTCACAGATGGTTCTGCGTTTCAAGTCTAGCACTACAAGACTGGGCTCTTACTTCTAATCCGCAAATGGTGCATGACGCGTATGTTAGTTGCTTTCTGTTGAAATGATAAACACTATGATCAAAAGCAGTTTGGGGCAGAGAGGAAAGTACCTATTTGACTTACAGGTTAGAGTCTATCATCCAGGAAAGCTAAGAGGAAAGCAGGAAAGCAGAAACTGAAGCAACTGAAATGTTATCACAAAGTAAGTTGAGATGATAATACCAGCACATTTTCCCACTCCATCCCTCATGAAAGGGACACTAGGCCCCCTGGGTGATGAAGTGTTCCTTCCGTTAAGCCCCAATCCGTGACCCTGCTCCTTTGGGACTACACAGACCAGGTAACGGAAAGCAAACAGCAGGTCTAAATAAGTACTGGCCTTGCCGGGGGTGGGGGTTTCTGCTAAGTGAGAACACCAGAAGCAAGGAGTACTCAGTCCCTTAGGGCTGCACACACTGACAAGCCTGGGAACTCCCAGAGGGAGCATAGCAAATGTCCCCTTCTCCTTAAGGCAGTAAGAAGGCTGGTTGTCTACTTGCCAACTAGGGCACGGTTCAAAGATCTTTGTCCAAGATGTTGTCCATGAATCTTCTCTCATGCCCTCTGTTGAAAAGCAGTTTGAAGGATCTTTACAAAGAAACACTCCAGGCAATTTTGGAAGGTGTGGGCTAAAGTCATCTATGGGTCTTCCCAAAGGCTTGGCCTTGAAGACTACCGTGAACAACCAGAAGCTGAGGGTCTGGGGGTGCAGAGGGGGTGATAGGTGATAGAGAGCATTCAGATTGTCGTGTGTGTGTGTGTGTATGTGTGTGTGTGTGTGTGTGTGTGTGTGTGTGTGTGTGTGTAACGCTAGCCACACCTCCAGGAAGACCAACTCCACCCACTCAAGAGACAATAGAGGAGAGGCAGTACCCCAGATCCTCAGTTTAAGGGTCTTTCCTTTTGGGCAGTAGTAGCTAAGCACATATGGTCACCAGCACCTATAAAGAGCTTCCTTTCAGCTATCCAAAGATAATTAAAGTGACTCTTATCCTTCTCCTTATGGGTAAAATAAACATGAGAAAGACTTGCTATAACTTCTACAGAAACCTGATCCTCTTGCATAGCTTTCCGTGGTTAAATGGGTTCCCTCTTATCACTGAAATAGTCTGTTTAAGCTTATAAAACTTGTGCAACACCTCTGAGGTATCTAAGTGTGGTATCAGAGGCAGAGGGAACACATATTTTCAACCTTTGCAGGATGTCTGCCGACTCATTCCAAACTATAACAAGCTTCAGGCCATCTCTAACAGTATCAGGAAGTCTAAAATAGAGGGAGGCTGACCCAGCCTAAACTGCTATTTCTCTCTGCCCGGAGACACCAGGTCTTTGTTTTTACCAAAAATGTCTTATCTTCGAGGAGTTTATTATCTACCTCAATACACAATAGACTCAACAAACTTCAGCTGGGAATAAAGGCCACCAGGAAGAATCAAAACAGTATAATTAAGACCGCCTAAGAATTTAACCAGCCCACATTACTAAATAAGGAGGCGATCAACCTCACTTGCAGTATTGGACCTTCCTGTAAAGCAGCCTGCTCCAGAGTTTCATGTGTGTATTTGGGAGGCAGACAATGGCTTCTCTTTCTCAGCTGAATGTTGGAGATCAGACCCCTGATTCAGAACACCCTGGCTGTAAACAAGTAACTGGCAACTCAAACTGTTGTTAGCGCGACCTCAAAAGTAAGGATTAGCCAAAGCTCTTTGGAAATTGTATCGTAAGCCTTAATAAATTTCACTACTTTAGACCCTTAATTCTGTCTTAGGGGCTTATCTTAAGGAAATAAGTCTATGGAAGGGCTTTTATGCACGAAGATATTCATCAAGGTAAAAGGTATGTATATTCAACAAGGGGGGGATATGATTTTAAAAGTCGAGTATATAAAGGGTATTGTGCAGCAATTTAAAAGCATAGTTATAAAGAAAATGTTCATAGCGTAATACTAAAAATAAATAATCCACTTATAAAATTGAATAAGCATTATGAACACAGACCTTTCTGAAGAAGTTTGCTCAAGGAAAAAGACTGAAAGACTCTTAAGTTAGAATGTTAGCAAAAAGAAAATTTATATAGCACATGCACACATCTGTATGAGCATACATCTGTAACTAATTTTCTTTTCTTGATTTGTCTGTGGTTTTCCAAATAGTCTTACAATGAGCAGATGTTACTTACAAAGGGGGGTGTCTTTCTTAGGGTTTCTAGTGCTTCTATGAAGCACCATAATGAAGAGGCAAGACGGGGAGGAAAGGGTTAATTCAGCTTACACTTCTGAGATTCTTGGAGGAAGTCAGGATAGGAAGTCAAGCAGGGCTGGAACCTGGAGGCAGGAGCTGATGTAGAAACCATGGAGAGGTGCTGTTTACTGGCTTGCTTCCCTTGGCTTCCTCAGTCCGCTTTCTTATAGAACTCAGGACACCAGGGCAGGGATTGCCACCCACCATGAGCTGAACCCTCCCTCAACAATCACTAATTGAGAAAATGCCTTACAGCTGGATTTCACGGAGGTATTTTTCTCAACTGGGGCTCCTTCCTCTCTGATGACACCAGTGTCAAGCTGACACACAAAATCATCCAGTACTGAGTTTTTCGGGTTTTTTGTTTTGTTTTGTTTTTGCTACAAAGTATCTTGTTCTGAGAACATTAGAAACAATATACCAATTCCTATGTACAAAGATAAGCCCAAGAAAAACACCAGCGGATGGTCGCATTTATGGGTAGAACTACATTCATTCAGAACAAAAGATGCAAGAGTTGACTTCTAATCACTTGATGGGGGAAAGTAAAGGGGCTCCTACATTTTTGCCATCTTCAATTACACACACAGCCATGCCTTCCTTATCCCAACACAGCTACAGAGCCACCCATTCTTCTCACGGCCAGTCTGCAGTCTACTGAGCTTCAGCCTCCAAACAATCGATTCAAAAATGATAAGGTAACAAATTCTGTAATGACAGTGATTTTTCCTTGCTCCCAAACAAGATTTAAAGCTAAGGACAAATGCCTTGAGTAAGGCACCATTTAAAGCAACACTGTCTCCTAGTAACCCAGACAATTGGCCAATTGTTGCAAGATATTTGATTACATTGTGAATCCCGAGATGGTGAACTGGAAAAACCTGTTTCTTGTTGTGGTGTGGCTCAGCCCTGGCACACAGGTTTAATCCAAGAGCTTTCTGTAAACAGTATTATATAAAGTCAACCACAGGTCAAGAGGCAGATCAATCAACCAATTGACAGGGAGTAAACATTTAAAAAAAAACAAAAACAAAAACAAAGCCCAGGAAAGAGATAGGAGGGACTTTGATTTGAAGGGTATTTAAAACAGCATGGAGAAGAAAAGGAGAAGGATCTTTTTCCTTCTGAGCCATCAGTAGGAAGGTCAGCTGGGTGCTTTCTCTGCCTCTGAGTTAGCAGGCTTTCACCATACCACCTGGCTCCTAAGTCTTCAATGGTAAAATCAAATATTTGGGATTTTGCTTAAAAAAACAAAACAAGCCTGGCGGTGGTGATGCACGCCTTTAATCCCAGCACTTGGGAGGCAAAGACAGGTGGATTTCTGAGTTCGAGGCCAGCCTGGTCTACAGAGTGAGTTCCAGGACAGCCAGGGCTATACGGAGAAACCCTGTCTCAAAAAACCAAAAAGCAAAACAAAAACAAAACAAACCCAGCAAAGTTGCTGCTACTTTTAAATCCAGGAGCATATGGAATGACTGATACGTGGGATAAGACTGAAAAGGACGAAACCAACTAAAAGATCAGCAACCATCTTCTCTAACCCTCTTGGGTAACAGCTTCATTCCATTGCTCATGAAACACAAAAGAAAGCCTAGCCCTTCCATGTCATGTCATTGAAACTCTCACAAGTGACATAAAGAGGAGAGGAGAGATGAGCTAAGATCCTGAGCCAAGGAGACACCACCCGCCCGCCCCCAGGACAGCCCTGAGTCTTGGTTACTTTTCCTAGTACTTGATAGAACGCTGTAACAGAAGCAACTTAAGGGAGAAAGGACTCATGTTGGCTCACAATTCAAGGGTAAAGTCCATCACAACATGGAAGGCACGGGAGCAGGAACCTAGTTACATGGCATCCTCAGTCAAAAAGAGACACGAGCGTCAGTTCCTGATGTCCTCTATACATAGTACTAGATCCTAGCCCAGAGTATGGCATCAACTACAGAAGGTGGGTCTATACACCTCAGTCAGTCTAATCAAGGTAATTCCAGCAGGTTCCCTAACCTTGATCCTAATCCTAACCCTAACCGCCCAGTCAACCCTAACCCTCACCCTCACCCTCACCCTTACCCTAATCCTCACCAAATGAAAACTGAGATTAACCATCATACGTCTACCCAGGGTCCACTTAACCTTCCTTCAAGTGAATTTGAATCCTCACAGGGTGGACCTGTTGGCCTTTCTTATTGTCCCAGTACAGTGCAGGCTTCTCTTCCACAGAATTGACCTCTTTATCATAGCTGATTTCTCAGCACCGGCCTGAATCATATCCTGTCTTCAGATTTCTCTTGCCACACAAGTTAGTCCAACACTCTAAGATTCAATTTCACTCAAGTTATTAAGACACAGAATGAAGCCAGATTCTATGCAAAGAACATCACACAAGGAGACTGGTGAGGTGGTATAGTTGGCAGGGGTGCTTGCCATCAAGACGGATGACCTCAGTCAGATCCCCTAGGACCTAAAAGGTAGGGGAAACCCAATTCCACCATGTTGTCCTCTGACCTCCACACACATCCATGACATACATGTGACCACACATAAACATACATGTAAATAAATAAATGTAATTTTTAAAATCACATGAACGGCCCCATCTCAGTTCCTGATGGTCTTTGTTCACCTCTAAAACCTTACAAGGTAGGCTCTACAATTCACATTTCCTGCCATTCTTGTCTTCTAAGATCCACGAGAACCACTTGTGAGCTCTGCTTACAGTATGCAACAGCTCAATCCCTTCTGCATTCCGCCCTGAGAATCATGAAGTTTATTACAGCAAAGGCCCCATTTCTCAACTACCAATTTTCTGTCTTAGCTGCTTTCCCTGTTGTGATAATTAAAACTTCCTAACAAAAGCAATTTAAGGGAGAAAAGTCTTATTTTGCCCCACAGGTTATATCAGTGTGCACAACCCATTGTGATAGAGGAATCGCAACAGCAGAAGCTGAAGGCAGACAATCACATGATATCCACGGTCAAGAAGCAGAGAGTGATGGATGCTTGTGCTCAGCTCCTTTATAGACAGTACTGACTCCTGGCCCAGGGAATGGTGCCACCCACAGTGGACGAGTCTTCTCGCCTCAATCAATATAATCCCCACACAAAAGCATCTCCAGAGGCCCATCTCCCAGGTGACTCTAGATCTTATCAGTTGATAGTTGAGATTAACCTTTATTTTTATCACGAGTTGCTTCCCAGAAATGTGGGGAAGCTTAAAAAAAAAAAAAACCTTACCATCCTGAACATGTTTTCATAAATAGTATTAGACACCTAATAGCATCTTATAAGGAGAAGATTAGCTAAGAAAGGTACAAACAAATGCCACACCTTTGTTTGAAACTTTTCCAACACATCCTTGGCCTCTCTTGAAACACTGCTTGCTGTCTGTGTGACCCTGGCTTTGTGTTTCAGGCTTTAAGATACACAAAAAAAAAATCAGAGGTCTTATAAAGATAAAAGCCCCGATTTAGCAGATTTAGGTGATAACTAAATTCTAATCTCTGAAGGCAAAACCCAGGTATCTGTCTGGTTCCCCACTGAGTTTAATAGATAGCTAGCTCTGGAAAGGTCACTGAAGGCTGCCAAGATGACTCAGTAAGCAAAGGCAGTTTGCCACCAAGTCTGATGACCTGCATTCCATCCCCAGGTCTCGCATGATTGTTACTGAAGCAGGCCAACCCAACCTAGGAAACGATAAAAGGATAAAGAAGTAGAGTTCTGGAGAAAAGGATGAGATAAGAAAATGTGAGCTGGGGGGGGGGGGGG
>JADRCC010567998.1:2959-23764 GCA_019843855.1 Hylomyscus alleni
CTCTCTCTTCAGTCCATTCATGACCCAGTGGAGGATCCTCTGTCTTCATTCCAACCAGAACCTAGATGAGGGTACTCCCTCTTCAGTCCACCCAGGACCCGGGGAGGGTTCTCTCTGTTCAGTCTATTCATGTCCATGGGAGGGTCCTCTCTCCAGCCCACCAAGGACCCAGGGGAGTGTCCTCTCTCTTCTTCATTCCAACTAGGACCCCACAGAGTGTCCTCTCTCCCCTTCTGTTCACCCCAAACCCAGTGGAGGGTCCTATTTATTCAGTCCACAGAGGACCCAGAGAGGGTCATCGACTTCAGTCACCTAGGACTCAGTGGAGGGTCCTCTCACTTCAGTGCACCTCAGACTGAGTGGACTGCCCTGTCTCTTCCGCCCACCCAGGACCCAAGTGAGGTTCCTCTCACCTCTTCAGTCCAACTAGGACCAAGCGGAGGGTCCCCACTCTCGAGTCCACCAAGGACCAAGCAGAGGGTCTTTTTTCCTCAGTCCACCCACAACACAGGGGAGGGTCCTCTCTCCTCTTCGGTCCACCCAGAACCCTGTGCAGGGTCCTCTCTGTTCGGAGAATCCAGGACCCAACAGAGGGTCCTCTCTCATTAATCCACTTGGGTCCAAGCAGAGTTTCCTCTCTCTTATGTCCACCCAAGACCCGGGGGGTGTGGGTCTACTCTCCCCTTCAGTCCAAAAAGTAAAAAGCAGAGTGTCTTAACTCTTTAGTTCACCCAGAACTTGGGAGGGGTCTTCTCTCTTCATTCTACTCTGATGCCATGGGATGGGTCTCAATCCTCTTGAGCGCACCTGGGACCCAGCCGAGGGTCCTCTCTATTCATTCAGTACATGACCGAGTTGAGGGTCCTCTCTCTTCAGTCCACCCAGGACTGGGTGAGGGTCCTCTTTCTGCAGTCCACAGAGGACACAGCAGGGGGTACTCTCTCTTTAGTCCACCCAGGACCCATGGGAGGGTCCTCTCTCTTCAGTCCATTCATGACCCAGGAGAGGGTCCTCTGTCTTCAGTCAACACAGAAACCAGAGGAGGGTCCACCCTCTTGAGTCTACCAAGGACCCGGGGAGTGTCCTCTCTCCTCTTCATTCCAACTAGGACCCAGTCGAGGTTCCTCTCTCTTCAGTCCACTGAAGATCCAGCAGAGGGTCTTTTTTCTCCAGTCCATCCAGGACACAGGGGAGGGTCTTCTATCCTCTTTGGTCCACCCAGCACCCTGTCGAGGTTCCTCTCTCTTCAGTCAATCCAGGACCCAAGTGGAGGTCCTCTCTCTTTAGTCCACTCATAACCAGCATAGGGTCCTTTGTCTTCATTCCACCCAGAACCCAGAAGTGGGTTCCCCTCTTCAGTCCACCCAGGACCTGGGCGTGTCCTCTATCCTCTTCATTCCAACTAGGACCCAGCGGAGGGTCCTCTCTCTTCAGTCAACCAAGGACCAAAGGGGACGGTCCTATATCCCCTTCAGTCCAACTGTAACACTGTGGAGGGTCCTCCCTATTCAATCCATGTAGGATCCAGTGGAGGGTCCTCTCTCCTCTTCAGCTCACCCTGAACACATTGGAGGATAGTCTCTCTGCAGGCTACCCAAGACATGGTGAGGGTCTTCTCTCTTTAGTCCACCCAGGACACAGGGGAGGTTCCTCATTCTTCAGTCCACCCAGGACCGACTGGAGTGTCCTCTCTCATTAGTCCACTTGGTTCCAAGCAGAGAGTCCTGTCTCTTATGGCGACCCAGGTCCCATGGGAGGGTCCTCTCTCTTCAGTCCACCCAGGACTCGGTGAGGGTCCTCTCTCTTCAGTCCACAGAGGACACAGCAGGGGTACTCTCTCTTCAGTCCACCCAGGACCCATGGGAGGGTCCTCTCTCTTCAGTCCATTCATGAACCAGCAGAGGGTCTTCTGTCTTCAGTCCACCCAGAAACCAGAGGAGGGTCCTTCCTCTTGAGTCCACCCAGGACCCTGGGGAGTGTCCTCTCTCCTCTTCATTCTAACTAGGACCAAGCCAAGGGTACTCTCTCTTCAGTCCACTGAGGACCCAGCAGAGGGTATTTTTCTTCAGTCCACTCAGGACACAGGGTAGGGTACTCTATCCTCTTCGGTCCACCCAGCACCCTGTGGAGGTTCCTCTTTCTTCAGTCAATCCACGTCCCAACTGGGTGTCCTCTCTATATAGTCCACCAGGGCCAAAGCAGAGCGTCTTCTCTCTGAAGTCCACCTAGGTCTCTTGGGGGTCAGTATGCTCCCCTCTTCCATCCACCCAAGACCCAGCCGAGCGTCCTCTCTCTTCAGTCCGTATATGACCGATTTCAGGGTCCTCTCTCTTCAGTCCACCCAGGACTCAGTGAAGGTCCTCTCTCTTTAGTTGACAGAGGAAACATCAGTGGGTTTTCTCTCTTCAGTCCACCCAGGACCCATGGGTAGGTCCTCTCTCTTCAGTCCACTCATGACCCAGCGGAGGGCCCTTTCTATGGTGTCCACCGAGGACCCAGCAGAGGGTTTTCTTTTCCTCAGTCCACCCAGGACACAAGGGAGGTTCCTCTCTCCTCTTCGGTCCACCCAGAACCCTGTGCAGGGTCTGCTCTCTTCAGTCAATCCAGGACCCAACGGAGGGTACTTTCTCATTAATCCACTTGGTTCCAAGGAGAGGGTACTCTCTCATATGTCCACCCAAGACCCGTGGTGGGGATGGGTCTACTCTCTTCTTCAGTCCAAAAAGTAAAAAGCAGAGGGTCTTAACTCTTCAGTTCACCCAGAACTCGGGAGAGATATTCTCTCTTCATTCTACTAAGATGACATGGGAGGGGTCTCAATCCTCTAGAGCCCACCCGGGACCCAGCCGAGGGTCCTCTCTATTCATTCAGTACATGACCGAGTTGAGGGTCTTCTGTCTTCAGTCCAACCAGAAACCAGAGGAGGGTCCTCCCTCTTGAGTCCACCCAGGACTCGGTGGAGTGTCCTCTCTCCTCTTCATTCCAACTAGGACCCAGCCTAGGGTCCTCTCTCTTCAGTCCACGGAGGACCCAGGAAAGGTTCTTTTTTCTTCAGTCCACCCAGGACACATCGGAGGGTCTTCTATCCTCTTTGGTTCACCCAGCACTCTGTGGAGGTTCCTCTCTCTTCAGTCAATCCAGGACCCAACTGGAGGTCCTCTCTCTTCAGTCAACTCATGACCCAGCGGAGGGTCCTTTGTCTTCATTTGACCCAGGACCCGAGGCGTGTCGTCTATCCTCTTCATTCCAACTAGGACCCAGCAGAAGGTCCTCTCTCTTCAGTGAACGAAGGACGGAACGGGAAGGTCCTATATTGCCTTCAGTCCAACTGTAACTCTGTAGAGGGTCCTCTCTCTTCAATCTATGCAGGATCCAGTGGAGGATCCTCTCTCCTCTTCAGCTCACCCTGAACACAGTGGAGAATAGTCTCTCTGCAGTCCACCCAAGACACGGGGAGAGTCTTCTCTCTTCAGTCCACACAGGACCAACTGGAGGGTCCTCTCTCCTCTTCACTTCAGGACGGCCTCAGTAGAGGTTCCACACTTACAGTCTACCCAGGACCCTAGGGAGAGTCATCTATCCTCTTCAGCCCACCCAGGACCCAAGGGAGGGTCCTCTCTCCTCTTCAGTCCAACTAGGACCCAGTGGAGGGTCCTGTCTCTTGAGTCCACCGAGGACCAAGCAGAGGGTATTTTTTCCTCAGTCCACTCACAAGACAGGGGAGGGTCCTCGCTCCTATTCAGTCCACTCAGAAGCCTGAGCAGGGTCCTCTCTCTTGTGTGAATCCAGGAACCAATGGAGGGTCCTCTCTCATTAGTCCAGTTGGGTCCAAGCAGAGGGTCCTCACATGTCCACCAAGGACCCGGGGCGGGGTTCTACTCTCCTCTTCAGTCCAAAGAGCAAGCAGCAGAGGTTCCTAAATCTTCAGTTCACCCAGACTCGGGAGAGTTTCTCTCTCTTCATTTAACTCTGATGCCATGGGAGGGGTCTCAATCCTCTTGAGCCAACCCGGGACCCAGCCGAGGGTCCTCTCTATTCATTCAGTACATGACTGAGTTGAGGGTCCTCTCTCTTCAGTCCATGCAGGACTGGGTGAGGGTCCTCTCTTTTCAGTCCACAGAGGACACAGCAGGGGCCACTCTCTCTTCAGTCCCCCCAGAACCCATGGGAGGGTCCTCTCTCTTCAGTCCATACATGACCCAACGGAGGGTCCTCTGAATTCAGTCAACCCAGAAACCAGAGGAGCGTCCTCCCTCTTCAGTCCAGAGAGGACACAACAGGAGGTACTCTCTCTTTAGTCCACCCAAGACCCAGGGGAGTGCCCTCTCTCCTCTTCATTCCAACTAGGACCCATCCGAGGGTCCTCTCTCTTCAGTCCACTGAGGACCCAGCAGAGGGTCTTTTTTCTTCAGTCCACCCAGGACACAGGGGAGGGTCCTCTATCCTCTTTGGTCCACCCAGCACTCTGTGGATTTTCCTCTCTCTTCTGTCAATCCACGACCCATCTTTGGGTCCTCTCTATACAGTCCACCTGGGCCGAAGCAGAGGGTCTTCTCTCTGAAGTCCACCTAGATACCGGGGGGAGTGAGCGGTATGCTCTCCTCTTCCATCCACCCAAGACACAGCTGAGCGTCCTCTCTCTTCAGTCTGTACATGAACGAGTTGAGGGTCCTCTCTCTTCAGTCCACCCAGGACTCGGTGAGGGTCTTCTTTCTTTAGTCCATAGAGGAAACAGCAGGGGGTCCTCTCTCTTCAGTCCACCCAGTACCCAGAGGAGGGTCCCCCCTCTTCAGTCCACCCAGTACCCAGGGGTGTGTCCTCTATCGTCTTCATTCCAATTAGGACACAGCAGAGGGTCCTCCCTCTTCAGTGAACCCAGGACCGAATGGGAGGGTCCTATATCGCCTTCAGTCCAACCGTAAACCTGTGGAGGGTCCTCTCTCTTAAATTCATGCAGAATCCAGTGGAGGGTCCTCTCTCTTCAGTCCACCCAGAACACAGCAGAGTGTCCTCTCTCCTCTTCAGTTCACTCTAAACACAGTGGAGGATAGTCTCTCTGCAGTCCACCCAAGACTCCGGGAGGGTCTTCTCTCTTTAGTCCACCCAGGACACAGGGGAGGTTCCTCACTCTTCTGCCCACCCATGACCAACTGGAGGGTCCTCTCTTCACGTCATGGCGCCCCAGCAGAGGGTCCTCTCTTTCAGTCTACTCAGGACCCTAAGGAGGGTCCTTTATGCTCTTCAGCCCTCCCAGGACCCAGGGGAGGGTCCTCTCTCCTTACAGTCCAACTAGGACCCATAGAGGGTCCTCTATCTTGAGTCCACTGAAGACCGAGCAGAGGGTCTTTTTTCCTCAGTCCATCCAGGACACAGAGTAGGGTTCTCTCTCCTCTTTGGTCCACCTTGAACACTGAGGGTCCTCTCTCTTCAGTGAATCCAGAACCCAACGGAAGGTCCTCTCTCATTAGTCCACTCGGGTCCAAGCTGAGAGTCCTCACTCTTATTTCCACCCAGGACCCGGGGGTGCATTCTACTTTCCTCTTCAGTCCAACAAGATACCAGAAGAGGGTCCTCTCTCTTCCGTCTATTCAGATGCCATGGGAGGGGCTTCAATCGTCTTGAGTCCACTCAGGACCCAGCCGAGGGTCCTCTCTCTTCAGTCCGAACATGACCAAGTTTGAGGGTTCTCTCTTTTCAGTCCCCCCAGGAATTGGTGAGGGTCCTGTCTCTTTAGTCCACAGAGGACCCAGCAGGGTGTCCTCTCTCTTCAGTCCACCTAGGATCATGGGAAGGTCCTCTCTCTTCAGTCAATTCATGACCTAGTGGAGGGTCCTCTGTCTTCAGTCCACCCAGAACCCAGAGAAGGGTCCTCCCTCTTCATTCCACCCACGACCTGGGGAGGGTCTACTCAATTATTTGGGAAGTTCCTATCTCCTCTTCAGCCCACCCAGGACCCAGGGGAGTGTCTTCTCTCCTCTTCAGTCCAACTAGGACACAGCTGAGGGTCCTTTCTTTTCTGTCCACCGGGGACCCAACAGAGGGCCTTTTTTCTTCAGTCCAGCCAGGACACAGTGGAGGGTCCTCTCTCCTCTTCAGTCCACCGAGAACCCTGTGGAGTGTTCGCTCTTTTCATTCCCCCGAGGACTCAGGGGAGGGTCCTTTCTCTTCTTTGGTCTACTCAGAACCCTCAGGTGGTTCTTGTCTCTTCAGTGAATCAGGATCCAATGGAGGGTCCTCTCTCTTTAGTTGACTTGTGTCGAAGCAGATGTTCCTCTCACTTAAGTCCGCCCAGGACACAGTGGGGCGATCTGCACTCCTCTGCAGTCCAACCAGAACTCAGCGGAGGATCCTCCCTCTTCAGTCCAGCCAGGACTAGGGGAGGGTCCTCTCTCTTCAGTCCACCCAGGACAAATGTGAGGGTCCTCTCTCTTCAGTCCATTCATGGCCCAGTGGTGGGTCCTCCATCTTCAGTCCACCCAGGACCCTTGGAGGGTCTTCACTCTTCATTCTACTCAGGTCCATGTGAGGGTCCTTTCTCCTGATCATCCCACCCAGGATCCAGGGGAGGTTCCTCTCTCCTCTTCAGTCGAACTAGGACCCAGCAAATGGTCCTCTCTCTTTAGTACAGCACTGATCAAGTGGAGGATCTTCTCTTCTTAGTGTACACAGGACCCATCAAAGGGTCCTCTTATCTCTTCACTCCACCCACGACACTGCAGAGGGTCCTCTATCCTCTTCAGTTCTCCCTGGTAACCAAGTAGGGTCCTCTCTCTTCAGTTCACAAAGGACCCTGTTGAGGGTCCTCTCTATTCTGTCCACAGTGGACCGAACACACGGTCCTCTCTTTTGAGTCCACCCAGGATCCATGTAAGGGTCCTCTCTTCTTCAGTCGACCCAGGACACAGCAGAGGGTCCTCTCTCTTCTTCAGTCCACATAGGACCCAGCCGAGGGTCCTCTATCTTCAGTCCATACATGACCTGTGGGAGGGTCATCTCTCCTCTGTCCACCCAGGACTCAGTGGAGGGTCCTCTCTCTTCAACACCCAGGACTGAATGGAGGATCTTCTCTTCTCAGTGAACACAGGCCCCACCAGTGGGTCCTCTTATCTCTTCATTTCACCCAGGAGCCAGCAGAGGGTCCTCTATCCTCTTCAGTTCTCCCTGGGAACCATGTAGGGTCCTCTCTCTTCAGTTCACCCAGGACCCAGTTGAGGGTCTTCTCTCTTAAGTCCACAGAGGACCCAGCAGGGGGTCCTCTTTCGTCAGTCCACCCAGGATACATGGGAGGGTCCTCTCTCTTCAGTCCACCCAGGACCCAGGGAGGGCCAACTCTCTTCAGTCTCCTCAGGTCCATGTGAAGGTCCTCTCTCCTCTTCAGCCCACCCAGGACGCAATGGAGTGTCCTCCCTCCTGTTCAGTCCAACTAAAATCCAACTGAGGGTCCTCTCTCTTCTGTCCACGGAGGACCCAGCAGAGGGTCATCTCTCAGAAGACCACCCAGGACACAGGGGAGTGGTCTGCTCTCCTCTTCAGTCCAACCAGAACCCAGCAGAGGGTCCTCCCTCTTCAGTCCACCCAGGACTCGGTGAGCGTCCTCTCTCTTAAGTCTACTCTGATCCCTGGGACGGTCCACAATCCTCTTGAGTACACCCAGGATAAGGCAGAGGGTCCTCTGTCTTCAGTCCACCCAGGACTCGGTGAGGGTCCTCTCTCTTCAGTCCACAGAGGACCCACCATGGTGTCCACTCTTTTCAGTCCACCCAGGAACCATGGAAGGGTACTCTCCCCTCAGTCCATTCATGATGCAGCACAGGGTCCTGCCTCATTAGTCCACCGAGGACCAGGGGAGGGTCCTCTCTCTTCAGTCTACTCAGGTCCATGGGAAGGTCCTCTCTCCTCTTCAGAACACCCTTGGACCCAGGGGAGGGTCTTCTATCCTTTTCAGTCCAATTAGGACCCAGCGAAGGATCCTCTCTATTCAGTCCACTGAGGATCCAGCAGAGGATCATTTTTCTTCAGTCCACGCTGGACACAAGGGTGGATCCTCTCTCCTCTTTGGACCACCCAATATCCTGTGGAGGGTCCTCTCTCTTCAGTCAATCCAGGACCCAATGGAGGGTCCTCAATCTGCAGTCCACATAGGTCGAAGCAGAAGGTGCTCTCTCTTAAGTCCACCCAGGCACAGGGGGGGTGGTCTGCTCTCCTCTTTAGTCCAACAAGAAACCAGCTGAGGGTCCTCCCTCTTCAGTCCATCCAGGACGTGGGGAGGGTCCTCTCTCTTCAGTCTATTCAAGTACCATGGGTAGGTCCTCAATCCTCTTCCTTCTACCCAGGACCCAGTAGAGGATCCTTTCTCTTCAGTACACCCTGGACCAAGTAGAGGATCCTCTCTTCTCAGTGGACACAGGACCCACCAGAGGGTCCTCTTATCTCTTTAGTCCACCCATGACCCAGCAGAAGGTCCTCTCTCCTCTTCATTCCACCAAGGATCCAACAGAAGGTCCTCTCTCCTCTTCAGGTTTCCCGAGGAACCGAGTATGATCCTCTCTTCAGTTCTCCCAGGACCCTGTGGGGTTTCCTCTCTCTTCAGTCCACAAAAGACACAGCAGGAGGTCCTTTCTCTTCACTCCACCCAGGACCCTGTCTCTTCAGTCCATTCAAGGCCCAGTGGAGTGTCCTCTTCTTTTCATCCAGGACCCAGCGCAGGGTCCTCTATCTTCAGTCCACCAAGGGCCCAGCGGATAGTCCATTCTCTTCAGTCCACACAGGCCTCAGTAGAGTGCCCTCTCTCTTGAGTTGATCCAGGACTGAGTGCAGGGTCCTCTCTCTTCAGTACCCACCAGACCCAGTGTAGGGTCCTCTCTCTTCAGTCTACTCAGGATGTACCAGGGGTCCTCTCTCCTCATCATTCCACCCAGGACCCAGGGGAGGGTCCTCTCTCCTCTTCAGTCGAACTAAAACCCAGCGGAGGGTCCACTCCCTTCATTCCACTGAGGACCCAGCTGAGCATCTTTTTTTTTCAGTCCACCTAGGACACAGGGGAGAGTCCTCTATTCTCTTTGGTCCACTCTGAATCCTGTGGAGAGTCCTCTCTCTTCAGTGAATCCAGGACTAAACAGAGGGTCCACTTACTTCAGTCTTCAAGGGACACAGCAGACCGTCCACTCTCTTAAGTCCACCAAGGACCCAGGGGGGCGGTCTGCTTCTCCCTCTTCAGTCCACCCAGGACTTGGGGAGGGTCCTCTCTCTTCTTCAATCCACCCAGGACGCAGCAAAGGATCCTCTCTCCTCTTCAGTCCACCCAAGACACAGTGGAGGGTCCTCTCTCTTCAGTCCACTCAGGACCAACTGGAAGATCCTCTCTCCTTTTCAGTTCATGCCGGCCTCAGTGGACGGTCCTCTCTGTTCAGTCTACGCAGGACCCAAGGCAGAGTCCACTCTCTTCAATCCTCTGAGGAACCAGCAGAGTGTCTTTTTTATTCATTCCACCCAGGACACAGGGTAGGGTACTCCCCCCTCGTTGGTCCACTCAGAACCCTGTGGATGGTCCTCTCTCTTCAGTACACACAGGACCCAGCATAGGGTCCTCTCTGTTCAGTTTACTCAGGACCCACTGGGGGGTCCTCTCTCCTCTTCATTCCACCCAGGACCCAGGGGAGGGTCCTCTCTCTTTTTCAGTCCACACAGGACCCCACAGAGCATCCTCTCTCCTCTTCACCCCACCCAGGACCCAGGGGTGTGTCCTCTCTCCTCTTCAGTCCAACTAGGCCTAGTGGAGGGTCCTCTCCCTTCAGTCCACACATGACCGAGTGGAGGGTCCTCTCTCCTCTGTTAAATGAGAACTTACTGGAGGGTCATCTCTCTTCAGTACACCCAGGACAGAGTGGAGGGTCCTCTCTTCTCAGTGGACACAGGACCCACCAGAGGGTCCTCTTATCTCTTTAGTCCACCCAGGACCCAGCAGAGGGTCCTCTCTCCTCTTTATTCCACCAAGGACCCACCAGAGGCTCCTCTCTCCTCTTCAGTTCTCCTGGAGATCTATGTATGGTCCTCTCTCTTCAGTTATCCAAGGATCCTGTGGAGTGTCCTCTCTCTTCAGTCCACAGAGGACACAGCAGGGGGTCCTCTCTCTTTACGCCATCCAGGACCCATGGGAGGGTCCTGTCTCTTCAGTCCATTCAGGGCCCTGCGTAGGGTCCTCTATCTTGAGATCATCCAGGGCCCAGTGGGGGGTCCTCTCTATTCAGTCAACCCAGGGCCCGAGGAGGGTCCTCTCTCCTCTTCAGCTCACCCTGGACACAGGGGAGGGTCCTCTTTCCTCTTTGGTCCACCCAGAACCCTGCAAATGGTCCTCTCTCTATAATGGATCTAGGACATGAGGGAGTGTGTTCTCTTTTTAGTCCACTCGGGTCGAAGCAGAGTTTCCATTCAGGGCCAAGCAGAGGGTCCTCTCTCTTCAGTTCATCCAGGACTCAGCGGAGGGTCCTCTATCTTCAATCCAACCAGGGCTCAGTGGAGGGTCCACTCTCTTCAGTCTACACAGGACCCAGGGGCAGGTCCTCTTTCTTCATTCCACCCAGGATGCAGTGGAGGGTCCTCTCTCTTGAGTTAACCCAGGGCCGAGCGGAGGGTCCTCTCTCTTCAGTCTACTCAGGACCTACCTGGGGGCCCTCTTTACTCTTCATTGGACTCAGGACACAGAGTAGTTTCCTCTCTCTTTTTCAGTCCATGCAGGATCCCGCAGAGGGTCCTCTCTCCTCTTCAGTTCACACTGAACCCAGTGGAGGGTCCTATTTCTTCAATTCATACAGGACACGGAGACGGTCCTCAAATTCAGTCCACCTAGGACACAGCGGAGGGTCCTCTCTCTTGAGTCCACAGAGGATGAGGGTAAGGGTCCTATATCCCCTTCAGTCCTTCTGTAACCCAGTGAAGGGTTCTCTGTCTTCAATCCATGCAGGATCCAGTGGAGGGTCCTCTCTCTTCAGTCCACACTGAACCCAGCAGAGGGTCCTCTCTCCGCTTCAGCTCACCCTGAACACAGTGGAGGGTAGTCTCTCTTCCATTCCTCCAGGACACGGGGAGGGTCTTCTCTCTTTAGACCACCCAGGACACAGGAGAGGTGCCTCACACTTAAGTCCACCCAGGACCGACTGTAGGGTCCTCTCTCCTCTTTACTTCATGGTGGCCCCAGCGGAGGGTCCTCTCTTTCAATCTACTCAGGTCCCACCAGGGTATCCTCTCTACTCTTCATTCCACCCAGGACCCAGTGTAGTGTCCTCTCTCTTTTTCAGTCCATGCAGCACTCCGCAGAGTGTCCTCTCTCCTCTTCAGTTCACCCAGAACCCAGTGGAGGGTCCTATTTCTTCAGTCCACACATGACCCGGAGAAGGTTATCGACGTCAGTCCACCTAGGGTCCTGTCTCTTCAGTGCACCTAGGAGTGAGTGGACTGTCCTGCCTCTTCAGCCCACCCAGGACCCAAGTGAGGGTCCTCTCTCCTCTTTAGTCCAACTAGGACCCAGCAGATGGTCCCCTCTCTTGCGTCCACTGAGGACCCAGTAGAGGGTCTTTTTTTCCTCAGTCCACCCTCGACACAGGGGAGGATCCTCTCTCCTCTTTGGTCCACCCAGAACCCTGTGCAGGGTCCTCTCTCTTCAGAGAATCTGCGACCCAACGGAGGGTCCTCTCTCATTAATCCACTTGGTTCCAAGCAGAGGTTCCTCTCTCTTATGTCCACCCAAGACCCAAGGGGGGGTTTCTACCCTCCTCTTCAGTAAAAAGTAACCAGCAGAGGGTCTTAACTCTTCAGTTCACCCAGAACTCGGGAGGGTTCCTCTCTCTTCAGTCTACTCTGATGCCATGGGGGGGTCTCAATCCTCTTGAGCCCACCCAGGACCCAGCTGAGTGTCCTCTCTATTAATTCAGTACATGACCGAGTTGAGGATCTTCTCTCTTCAGACCACCCAGGACTTGGTGAAGGTCCTCTCTCTTCAGTAAACAGAGGACACAGCAGGGGGTACTCTCTCTTCAGTCCACCCAGGACCCATGGGAGGGTCCTCTCTCTTCAGTCCATTCATGATCCAGTGGAGGGTCCTCTGTCTTCAGTCCACCCAGAAACCAGAGGAGAGTCCTCCCTCTTGAGTCCACCCAGGACCCGGGGAGCGTCCTCTCTCCTCTTCATTCCAACTAGGACCCATCCGAGGGTCCTCTGTCTTCAGTCCACTGAGGACCCAGCAGAGGGTCTTTTTTCTTCAGTCCACCCAGGACACAGGGGAGGGTCCTCTATCCTCTTTGGTTCACCCTACACCCTGTCGAGGTTCCTCTCTCTTCAATCAATCCAGGACCCAACTGGGGTACTCTCTATACAGTCCACCTGGGCCGAAGCAGAGGGTCTTCTCTGTGACGTCCACCTATATTATGGGGGGGAGGGTATGCTCCCCTCTTCCATCCACCCAAGACCCAGCCGAGCGTCCTCTCTCTTCATTCCATACATGACGGAGTTGAGGTTCCTCTCTCCTCTACACTTCATGGCAGCCCCAGCAGAAGGTCCACTCTTTTAGTCTACTCAGGACCCTAAGGAGAGTCCTCTATCCTCTTCAGCCCACCCAGGACTAAGTGGGAGGGTCCTCTCTCCTCTTCAGTCCAGCTAGGACTCAGCGGAGGGTCCCCTCTCTTGAGTCCACTGAGGACCCAGCAGAGGTTCTTTTTCCTCAGTCCACTCACAACACAGGGGAGGGTCCTCGCTCCTCTTTGGTCCACTCAGAACCCTGAGCAGGGTCCTCTCTCTTGTGTGAATCCAGGAACCAACGGAGGGTCCTCTCTCATTAGTCCAGTTAGGTCCAAGCAGAGGGTCCTCACATGTCCACCAAGGACCCGGGGCGGGGTTCTACTCTCCTCTTCAGTCCAAAGAGCAAGCAGCAGAGGGTCCTAAATCTTCAGTTCACCCAGACTCGGGAGAGTTTCTCTCTCTGAGGGGTCTCAATCCTCTTGAGCCAACCCGGGACCCAGCCGAGGGTCCTCTCTATTCATTCAGTACATGACTGAGTTGAGGGTCCTCTCTCTTCAGTCCACCCAGGACTCGGTGAGGGTCCTCTCTCTTCAGTCAACAGAGGACACAGCAGGGGTTACTCTCTCTTCAGTCCACCCAGGACCCATGGGAGGGTCCTCTCTCTTCAGTCCATTCATGACCCAGTGGAGGGTCCTCTGTCTTCAGGCCACCCAGAAACCAGAGAAGGGTCCTCCCTCTTGAGTCCACCCTGGACCCAGGGGAGTGTCCTCTCTCCTCTTCATTCAAACTAGGACCCAGCCAAGGGTCTTCTCTCTTCAGTCCACTGAGGACACAGCAGAGGGTCTTTTTTGTTCACTCCATTCAGGATACAGGGGAGGGTCCTCTATCCTCTTTGGTCCACCCCCAACCCTGTGGAGGTTCCTCTCTCCTCAGTCAATCCAGAACCCAAATGGGGGTCCTCCCTATACAGTCCACCTGGGCCGAAGCAAAGGGTTTTTTCTCTGAAGTCCACCTAGGTCCCGGGATGAGGGCGGTATGCTCTCCTCTTCCATCCACCCAAGACCCAGACGAGCGTCCTCTCTTTTCAGTCTGTACATGACCGAATTGAGGGTCCTCTCTCTTCAGTCCACCCAGGACTTGGTGAGGGTCCTCTCTCTTTAGTCCACAGAGGACACAGCAGTGGGTCCTCTCTCTTCAGTCCACCCAGGACCCATGGGTGGGTCCTCTCTCTTCAGTCCACTCATGACCCATCTGAGGGACCTTTGTCTTCATAGCACCCAGAACCCAGAAGAGGGCCCCCCTCTTAAATCCACCCAGGACCCAGGGGTGTGTCTTCTATCCTCTTCATTCCAACATAGGACCCAGAGTAGAGTCCTCTCTCTTCATTCAACCCAGGAACGAAGGGGAGGGTCCTATATCGCCTTCAGTCCAACCATAACCCTGTGGAGCATCCTCTCTCTTCAATCCATGCAGGATCCAGTGGAGGGTCCTCTCTCTTCAGTCCACCATGAACCCAGCAGAGTGTCCTCTCTCCTCTTCAGCTCACCCTGAACACAGTGGAGGATAGTCTCTCTGCAGTCCACCCAAGACACGGGGAGGGTCTTCTCTATTTAGTCCACCCAGGACACAGGGGAGGTTCCTCACTCTTCAGTAAACACAGGACCGACTGTAGGATCCTCTCTCCTCTTCACCTCATGGAGGCCACAGTAGAGGATCCATTATTTCAGTCTACTCAGGACCCTAGAGAGTGTCTTCTCTCTTCAGTCCACCCACGACTTGGTGAGGGTCTTCTCTCTTCAGTCCATTCATGACCCAGTGGAGGGTCCTCTGTCTTCAGTTCACCCAGAATCTAGAGGAGGGTCCTCCCTCTTCAGTCCAACCAGTACCCGGGGAGTTTTATCTCTGTTTAGTCTATTCACATCCATTGGAGTGTCCTATCTCATCTTCAGCCCACCCACGACCCAGGAGAGTGTCCTGTCTCTTCTTCATTCCAACTAGGACACCACAGAGTGTCCTCTCTCCTCTTCAGTTCACCCTGATCCCAGTGGAGGGTCCTAATTCTTCAGTACACACAGGACCCGGAGGGTCCCCTCTCCTCTTCAGTCCAACTAGAACCCAGCGGAGGGTCCTTTGTCTTGAGTCTAGCAAGGACCCAGCAGAGGGTCTTTTTTCCTCAGTCCAACCAGGACACAGGGGAGGGTCCTCTCTCCTTTTGGTCCACCCAGAACCCTGTGCAGGGTCCTCTCTCTTCAGTGAATCCAGGACACAGTGGAGGGTCCTCTCTCATTAGTCCACTTGGGTCCAAGCATTGGGTCCTCTCTTATGTCCACCCAAGACCCGGGGGGGGGAGGTTGGGGGATCTACTCTCCTCTTCAGTCCAAAAAGTAACCAGCAGAGGGTCTTAACTCTTAAGTTCACCCAGAACTCAGGAGAGGTCTTTTCTCTTCATTTTATTCTGATGACATAGGAGGGGTCTCAATCCTCTTGAGCACACCTGGCACACAGCCGAGGGTCCTCTCTATTCATTCAGTACATGACTGAGTTGAGGGTCCTCTCTCTTCAGTCCACCCAGGACTTGGTGAAGGTCCTCTCTCTTCAGTAAACAGAGGACACAGTAGGGGGTACTCTCTCTTCAGTCTACCCAGGACCCATGGGAGGGTCCTCTCTCTTCAGTCCATTCATGATCCAGTGGAGGGTCCTCTGTCTTCAGTCCACTCCGAAACCAGAGGAGGGTCCTCCCTCTTGAGTCCACCCAGGACCCGGGGAGCGTCCTCTCTCCTCTTCATTCCAACTAGGACCCATCCGAGGGTCCTCTCTCTTCAGTCCACTGAGGACCCAGCAGAGGGTCTTTTTTCTTCAGTCCACCCAGGACACAGGGGAGGGTCCTCTATTCTCTTTGGTTCACCCTACACCCTGTCGAGGTTCCTCTCTCTTCAATCAATCCAGGACCCAACTGGGGGTCCTCTCTATACAGTCCACCTGGGCTGAAGCAGAGGGTCTTCTCTGTGACATCCACCTATATTATGGGGGGGAGGGTATGCTCCCCTCTTCCGTCCACCCAAGACCCAGCCGAGCGTCATCTCTCTTCACTGAAGTCCACCTAGTTCCCGAGGGAGGGCTGGATCCAGTGGAAGGTCCTGTCTCTTCAGCTCACCCTCAACACAGTGGAGGATAGTCTCTCTGCAGTCCACTCAGGACTAAGGGAGGGTCTTCTCTCTTTAGGCCACCCAGGAAACAGGGGAGGTTCCTCACTCTTCAGTAAACCCAGGACCAACTGGAGTGTCCTCTCTCCTCTTCACTTCATGGCGGCCCCAGCAGAGGGTCCACACTTTCAGTCTACTCAGGACCCTAGGGAGAGTCATCTATCCTCTTCAGCCCTCCCAGGACCTAGTGGAGGGTCCTCTCTCCTCTTCAGTCTAAATAGGACCCAGAGGAGGGTCCACTCTCTTGAGTCTACCGAGGACCCAGCAGAGGGTCTTTTTTCCTCAGTCCACCCACGACACAGGGGAGGGTCCTCTCTCCTCTTTGGTCCACCCAGAATCCTGTGCAGGGTCTTTTCTCTTCAGTGAATCCTGGACCCAATGGAGGGTCCTCTCTCCTTAGTCCACTTGGGTCCAAGCAGAGTACTCTCTCTTATGTCCACCCAGGACTTGGGGGTGGGGTTGTGTACTCTCCTCTTCAGTCCAACAAGTAATCAGCAGAGGGTCCTAACTCTTCAGTCCACCCAGGATCTGGGGAAGGTCCTCTCTTTTCAGTCTATTCAGGTCCATGGGAGGGTCTTCTCTCCTCTTCATCCCAACCAGTACACAGAGGAGTGTCCTCTCTCCTTTTCATTCCAACTAATACCAAGCCGAGGGTCCTCTCTCTTCAGTCCGTACATGACCGAGTTGAGAGTCTTCTCTCTTCAGTCCACCCAGGATTGGTGAGGGTCCTCTTTCTTCAGTCCACAGAAGACCCAGCAGGGGGTCCTCTCTCTTCAGTCCATTCATCACCCAGTGGAGGGTCCTCTGTTTTCAGTCCACCCAGAACCTAGAGGAGGATCCTCCCTCTTCAGTCCACCCAGGACCCAGGGAGGGTTCTCTATTTTCAGTCTATTCAGGTCCATGGGAGTTTCCTCTCTCCTCTTCAGTTCACGCAGGACCAAGCAGAGCGTTCTCTCTCTTCAGTCTACCCAGGAACCTACGGAGGGTCGTCTCTCTTCAGTCCACTAAGGTCACAGCAGAGGTTCTTTTTTCTTCAGTCCACCCAGGATACAGCGGAGGGTCCTCTCTCCTCTTCAGTCCACCCAGAACCCTGTGCAGTGTCCTCTCTCTTCAGTCAATCCAGGACTCAATAGTGGGTCCTCTCTCTTCAGTCCTCCTGGTACCCAGCAGAGGGTCCTCTCTCTTAAGTCTGCCCAGGACCCAGCGGTGCAGTCCACTCTCCTCTTCAGTCCACCCAGAACCCAGCAGAGGGTCCTCCCTCTTCACTCCACCCAGGACTCGGGGAGGGTTCTCTCTCTTCAGGCTACTCAAGTCCCATGGGAGTGTCCTCAATCCTGTTCAATCCACCCAGGACCAAGCAGACGGTCCTCTGTCTTCATTCCACACATTGCCAAGTGGAGGGTCCTCTCTCCTCTGTCCATCCAGGACCCAGCAGTGGGTCTTCTCTCCTATTCTGTTCTCCCAGTACCCTGCAGAGAGTCCTCTCTCCTCATCAGTTCTCCCTGGACCCAGCTTAGGGTCCTCTCTCCTCTTAAGTCACCCAGGACCCAGGGGAGGGTCTTTCTATTCTAAGTCCACCCTGGACCCTCGTAAGTGTCCTCTATCCTCTTCAGTTTCCCCCAAACCGAGTGGAGGGTCCTCTGCCTTCAGTCCACTCAGGAACCAGAGAGGGTCCTCTCTCTTCAGTCCACCCAGGATGCTACAGTGGGTCCTCTCTCTTCAGTCCACGCAGGACCCAGCTTATTGTCCGCTCCCTTCAGCCTACACAGGACCCAGCGGAGGGTCCTCACTCCTTTTCACTCTACTCAGGACCTAGCAGAGGGTCCTCTCCCTTCAGGCCACCAGCACCCAGCAGAGGGTGCTCTCTCTTAAATCTAACAAGCACCCTCGGAGGGTCCTATCTGTTCAATCCAAACAAGAAGCAGCAGAGGGCCCTCTCTCTTCAGTCCACCCAGGGCTGAGCAGAGAGTCCTCTATCTTCAGGACACACAGGGCCCAGCGGAGCATCCTATCTCTTCAGTCCAATGAAGACCCACAGAGGGTCCTGTTTCTTTAGTCTACACATGACTGAGTGATGGGTCCTCTCTCCTCTACCGTCCACCCCGGACCTACCAGAGGGCCCTCCTCTCCTCTTCAGTCACCCAGGATGCAACAGAGGGTACTCTCTCCTCTTCAGCCCACCAGGATCCAGTGGAGGGTCTTCTCTCTTCTTCAGTCCACCCAGGACCCATCGGAGGGTCGTGTCTTTTCAATCCACCCAGGGCCCTTTCAGAGGTCCCCCTCTCTTCAGTCCACCCTCGACCCAGCAGAGGGTTCTCTCTCTTCAGTCCATCCAGGGCCCAGCCGACGGTCTTCTCCCTCCAGTCCACTGAGTGCCCTGCAGAGGGTCCTCTCTTCAATTCACACA
This sequence comes from Hylomyscus alleni, assembly GCA_019843855.1. Classification (NCBI taxonomy): domain Eukaryota; kingdom Metazoa; phylum Chordata; class Mammalia; order Rodentia; family Muridae; genus Hylomyscus; species Hylomyscus alleni. Next base: position 21,080 of record JADRCC010567998.1, read on the forward strand.
GGACCCAGCGGGGGGTCCTATCTCTTCTGCAGTCCACCCAGATCCCAGAGGAGTGTCTTCTCTCCTCTTCAGTGCATATAGGACCCAGCAGGGGGCAATCTCTCTTAATTATACCCAGGAACCAACATAGGGCCCTCTGTCATAAGTAAACTCAGGACACAGCGGAGGGTCCTCTCTCCACTTACATCCACCCAGAACCCAGCGGAGGATCCCCTCTATTCAGACCACCCAGCACCCAGCGGAGGGTCCTCGCTCTTCAGTCTAAAGGAGACCCGCACAGGGTCCTCTCTATTCAGTCCACCCAGGACCCAGCAGAGCGTCCTCTCCCTTCAGTCCACACAGGACCCAGCAGAGGGTCCTCTCTTTTCTGTCCACCAAGGGTCCAGCAGAGGGTCCTTTCTTTTCAGTTCACCCAGGACCTGGAAGAGTGTCATCACTCTTCAGTCAACCTAGGACCCTGTGGAGGATCCTTTCTCTTCAATCCACACAAGACCGAGCAGTGGGTCCTCTCTCAACTTCATTCAACACAGAACCCAGCAGAGTGTCTTCTCTCCTATTCAGGACACTCAAGACCCAGCGGGGTGTTGTCCCTCTTCAGGCCACATGGGATACAATGTAGGGTCCTCTCTCTTCAGTCAACCTAGGACTCAGCAGAGGGTCCTCTCTCTTCAGTCCAAAGAAAACCCGTACAGGTTCCTCGCTGTTCAGTCCACCCAGGAAGCAGCAGAGAGTCCTTCAGCTTCAATCCACGCTGGGACCAGTGGAGAGTCCTCTCTTCAGTCCACCCAGGATCCAGTGGAGGGTCTTCTCTCTTCAGTCCACCCAGGACACACCAGAGGGACCTCTCTCTTTAGTTCACACAGGGCCCAGTGGAGGGTCTTCTCTCTTCAGTCCACCCAGGAAACACCGGAGGGTCCTCTCTCTTCAGTCCACCCAGGGCCCAGCAGAGGGTACTCTATTTTCAGGAAACACAGAGCCCAGTGGAGGGTCCTCTCTCTTCAGCCCAACGAAGACCCACAAAGGGTCCTGTCTCTTTACTCTACACATGATTGAGCGATGGGTCTTCTCTCCTCTACCGTCCACCCCAGACCTAGCAGAGGGTCTTCACTCCTCTTCAGTCACCCAGGACGCAACAGGGTACTCTCTCCTCTTCGGTCCACCCAGGATCCAGTGGAGGGTCTTCTCTCCTCTTCAGTCCACCCAGGACCCACCGGAGGGTCATTGTTTTCAATCCACCCAGGGCCCTTTTAGAGGGTCCTTTCTCTTCAGTTCACCCTTGACCCACTGGAGGGTCCTCTCCCTTCAGTCCACCAAGTGCCCAGTGGAGGGTACTCTCTTCAGTCCACACATAACCCACTGGAGGGTCCTCTATCTTCAGTCCACCCAGCACCCAGCCGAGGTTCCTCTCTTTTCAGTCCACTCATGGCCTAGTGAAAGGTCCTCTCTCTTCTACTGTCCACCCCAGGTCTAGCGGAGGGTCCTCTCTCCTATTCAGTTCACTAGGTACTTAGCAGAGGGTCCTCTCTCTTCAGGCCAATGAAGACACATGGATGCTCCTTTGTCTTCATTCTTTGCATGACTCAGCGAAGGGTCCTCTCTACTCTACTGTCCACAAGGGACTCTGCGGAGGGACAATCTCCTCTTCAGTCCACCCAGTACCCAGCAAGGGGTCCTCTCTCCTCTTTAGTCCACACAGGACACAGCAGAGGATCCTCTCTCTTCAGTCGACCCAGGACACAGGAGAGGGTCCTCTCTCTTCAGTTCAACCAGGGGCCTGTAGAGGGTCCTCCCTCTTCAGTTGACCCTGGACCCAGAGGGTTGTCCTCTCTCTTAAGTCTGCCCACAACACAGCGAGGTGTCCTCTCTCCTCTATCGTCCACACTGGACCCAACATAGGGTCCTCTTTCCTCTTTAGTCACCCAGGACCCAACAGAGGGTACTCTCTCATCTTCAGTGCACCCAGAACTCTGTGGAGGGTCTTCTCTCCTCTTGAGTGCACCTAGGACCCAGCGGGGACACCTCTCTCCTCTTCAGTCCACACAGGACCCAGGAGAGGGTCCTATCTCTGCTGCAGTCCACCCAGGTCCCAGCAGAGTGTCTTCTCTCCTCTTCAGGCCACACAGGACCCAGCGGGGGTCCTCTCTCTTCATTCTGCCCAGGACCCACCATAGGGTCCTCTCATGAGTCTACTCAGGACCCAGCGGAGGGTGCTCTTTGATCTTCAGTCCAGTCAGGAACCAGCAGAGGATCCTCTCTCCACTTACATCCACCCAGAACCCAGCGGAGGATCCCCTTTATTCAGTCCACCCAGCATACAGCAGAGGGTCCTCGCTCCTCAGTCCCAAGAAGCCCATGGAGGGTCCTTTCTGTCCAGTCCACCCAGGACCCAGCAGAGGGTGCTCTCTTTTCAAGCCATGCAGCACCCAGCAGATGATCCTCTGTCTTCAGTCCAACGAACACCCTCAGAGGGTCCTTTCTGTTCTGTCCACCTAGTGAGCAGCGGAGGGTCCTCCTGCTTCAGTACACACTGGGAACAGCAGAGGGTCCTCCCTATTCAGTTAACACAGGACACAGCAGAGGGCCCTCTCTCTTCAGTCCACCCAGGACCCGGCAGAGGGTCTTCTCTCTTCAGTATACTCAGGGCCCAGTGGAAGTTCTGCACTCTTTAGTCCACCCAGCGGGGGG
>JADRCC010568004.1:0-10388 GCA_019843855.1 Hylomyscus alleni
ATATTAATATCTGAGCTATTATGTTAGATGTGAGAAAACAAGACAATAGTTCTCAATACTAAATTAACCTCTTAATTAATTTACTAGTGTTATTAACATTTTAAGACACTTACTTTATAGGTTTTTCTCTATATATAAATGATATAAATATATAAATTTTATATTTATATAAATATTATTATATTTAATTACATTCAAATATATTTAATTATATTTATATTATTACAAATGAATAAAATTATATATTTATATAAATATAAATATAGACATAAATATAAGTATAAATGAAAAGAAGTGAAATAGAAAAATTTACTGAAAGTTAAGTAAGAGATGATACAGTGAATATGAATATGAATATGATTAGTTAAGAAATGACAAACTGATTATATTAAGGACTGTAAAAAATTAAAGATAATTAAAATAAAATAAAATAAATATAAATATAAAGGAAACAATGAATAAATACAAGAAAAAGAAAGTGTTTATTGAAACTACTTCATTAAATGGTGATTTCCCCCTCATTTAAACAAATCTAAAGATTATGTTAAATATAAAAAATGGGATGCTACTTAAGTAATAAAAATCTCCAAATAATGGCCAATAGAAATCAAATAACCACATCAAAAAAATGTAACATGCCTAGAATTTAATATACAGAAGCTTTAATCTGTTCAATAAATCTCCCCAGTCCCTGTCAAAGAATAAAGGTGGATAGAGCAGAGTCAACTGATCTTCAAGACTTTCTTATCTGGGAGATGAAACTTTGTAGGCCCTTATTTCTTACATTTCACAATGAGTCCAAACAGTATAATCCATTAACTATTTTTCTGTAGATTAATTTCAGGAAAACAGTCTATTTAAGAAGAACATTTTAGCTGATGTGGATAACAAGCAAATGTATTTGTTAATTCAATGTTTGAAAAAATCGGAAACAATTGCAATAATGAGGGCATTGGATCTCAGGAGTGAATTGCTTTGTGTAAAAACTAAAAAATAGGTCTCATAACAGTCGATGCCAAATGTATAACTGAAAGTGAAAGAAATCTGTACAGTATTCATTTCTGTTATGACATAGCTTTGCTATAAGAATTGAGAGATACTCAATGATCGAATAATTATTCGATAATGTTGAATAAATAATAATTTATTCAATAAATCCTGATAGAGGGGTGAAGTCTGAGGAAATAGGATTGGATAGAATTGGTCCAACTGAACCTTCCCTGCTTACTGACTCCTCTGGGGCATATCCAGCTGCTCCCAGCAAACCTACTATCCCCAGCGGCTCTCCAATCTCTAGACACTTCTCTGCCCACTTTCATCAGATCCTGAACCATACAGACCAGCTGACCCAGAATCACACAATCCAAGGATACACATCAGAGGCCTGCCACACCAGGACCATCAAGGTTAAGTTTCCTCCCAATACCTACTACAACAAGACCATCCAGGGACCAAATCCATCCACATGGTTAAAGGTCCTTAAAAGAACACAGTCAACAAAGCCAGACCACACCTTCACAGTACAGCTACCATAATACAGCATACCCTAGGCTATCCTAACACAAATGAAGAAGAAGAAAATAACCTTAAATCCAATCTAATGAAGATGATAGAGACCTTTAAAGTGGAAATGAATAGATCACTTAAAGAAATACAGGAAAATAAAATCAAACACATAATAGTCTTTTTAAAATTAATTAATTAATTAATTAATATACACATAGAGGTCTTTAAAGAGGAAACAAATAAATTCCTTAAAGATATACAGGAAAATACAATTATACAGGTGAAAGATATAAATAAAACTGTGCAAGACCTGAAAGTAGAAAAGGAAGGAGTGAAGAAAACAAAAAATGAGGAAGTCCTAGAATAGAAAAATGTAGGGAAGAAAACAGGAACAACAGATGCAAATATCATCAACAGAATATAGAAAATGGGAAAGAGAATCTCAGGCATAGAACATATAATAGAAGAAATCGATACATCAGTCAGAGAAACGGTTCAATATAAGAAATTCCTGACACAAATATCCAGGAAATTTGGGATAACATAAAAAGACCTAACCTAAGAATAATTGGAATAGAAGAAGGAGGAGAATTCCAGCTCCAAGGCCCAGAAAACAGTCTCAAAAAAAAAAAATCATAGAAGAAAACTCCTCCAACCTGAAGAAATGCCTACAAACAGATAAGAGGCTTATAGAACACCAACTGGATTGGACCTAAAAATAAAATCCTGCTGCCACATAATAATCAAAACACAAAATTTACAGAACAAGCAAAGAATATTAAAAGCAGCAAGGGGAAAAAGCCAGGTAACATATAAAGATAGACCTATCAAAATTACACCTGATTTCTCAACAGAGACTCTAAAAGCTTTAGAAGGCCTGGACAGATATCTTGCAAACCACTAAAGAACCACAGATGCCAACCTCAAGTATTATACCCAACAAAACTCCCAATAATCATAAATGGAGAAAACAAAATATTTCAAGACAAATCCAAATTTAAACATTATGTATCCACAAATCCAGCTCTAACAAAAATATTAGAAGGAAAACTCCAAACCAAGGGGGATAACTACATCCAAGAAAACACAGGAAATAAATAATTCCACAAAAATAAGGGATGCACACTCAAATGCATGCATGTGCACACATACACACGCACGCACGCGCACACACACAAATCACCAACATCAAAATAACAGGAATTAACAATCGTTGGTCATTAATATCTTTCAACATCAAGGGACCATCCCAATCCATAAATAAATAAATAAATAAATAAATAAATAAATAAATAAAGACACAAGCTAACAAAATGGATGTGAAAACAGGATCCATCATTCTGATGCCTACTAGAAACATACGTCAGCAGTAAAGACGGACATTACTTCAGAGTAAAGGTCTGGAAAAAGATTGTCCAAGCAAATGGACCCAAGAAGAAAGCTGTAGTAGTCATTCTAATATCTAATAAGATAGACTTTCAGCCAAAATTAATCAAAAGAGACAGGGACGTTTCATACTCATCAAAGGCAAAATCTAGCAAGATGATGTTGCAATTCTGAACATCTACACTCCAAACACAAGAATACCCACACTATAAAAGAAACATTACTAAAGCTCAAATCATACATCAAACCCCACACATTAATAGTGGGAGACTTCTATACCCCTCTTTCACCCATTTACAGGTCATCCAGACAAAAACTAAATAGAGAAATAATGAAAGTAACATACATTATGACTCAAATGGACCTAACAGACATCTATGGAACATTCCATCAAAATACAAAAGAATATATCTCCTTCTCCAAAACTGAGCATATGGTCTATCACAAAGCAAGCCTCAAAAGGTATAAGAAAATTGAAATAACATCTTGTATCTTATCAGACCACCATGGATTTAAACTGGACTTTCAATAACAAGAACACCAGAAAGCCTACACAGTCATGGGAATTGAACAACTCTCTACTCAATGATCAGGGAAGAATAAAGAAAGAAAAGAACTCACATTCAAGTGTATCAGAGACCTCAACATAAAACCAGATACACAAATCTAGTAGAACAGAACATGGGGAATAGCCTTGAACTCATTGGTACAGGAGAAAACTTCCAGAATAGAACACCAATGGCTCAGGCTCTAAGATCAATAGTTTACAAATGGGACATCATGAAATTGCAAAGCTTCTGTAAGGCAGAGGACACTGTCAATAGGACAAAACAGTAGCCAACAGATTGGTAAAGGATCTTCACCTAACCTACATCTGACAGAGGGCTCATATCCGAAATGTATAAAGAACTCAAGAAGTTAGACACCAACAACCAAAATAACACAATTTTAAAAATGTGCTACAAAATTGAACAGAAATCTCAACAGGTGAATCTCAAATGGTCAAGAAACACTTTAAAGAAGTGTTCTATATCCTTAGTCTTCAGGGAAATGTAAACCAAAATGACTCTGAGATTCCATCTTACAGCTTTCAGAACGGCTAAGATGAAAATTCAAGCATCCGTACATGCTGCTGGAAGGCAGAGCAAGGGGAGCACTCCTCCACTATTGGTGGGGGTACAAACTTGTACAACCACTTTGGAAATCAATTTGATGGTTGCTCAGAAAACTGGGAATAGTTTTACTTCAGGACCTAGCTATACCACTCCTCCGCATGTACCCATCCCACAAAGCCACTTGCTCAACACTTCATAGCGGCTTTATTTGTAATAGACAGAAACTGGAAACAAGTGAGATGTTTATCTCACTTGAGAATATTATCCATCTTTTAAAAACAAAGACATCATAACTATCCCTGGCAACTGGATGGAATTTGAGACCATGATCCCAAGCAAGGTAACCCAGAACCAAAGGATGTACATGATATGTACTCACGCATAAGTGTTAGTCGTAAAAATATAGATACCAATGCTATACTCCACAGACTCCCCCAAAAGCTAAATAAGACAGAAGGGCCAAACAAGGATGCTTGAGTCACACTTAGAAGGGGGAATAAAATAATCCTAGGAGGCTAATGGAAGGAGGGAACTGAGTGGGAGTGGGGATGAGGAGAGGAATGAGGGAGGGTTCAGGATCAGGTGGTGGAGAGACAGGAGATGATGGCCAGATGGCCATGAAAATCTGCACCTAGTGGGGGCAGGGAGTGGAGGGGCATCTCCAGGACATACCAGAGACCTGGGTTAGGAGAGGTGCCCAAGAATCAATGAGGGTGCCCTTAGCTGTGAGGATATGAAGCATGAAGAGGTCATGTCCTATATCAGACAGGAACCACAATGGAGTGATAGGGACACCATCCCACCCACAAAACTTTCGAACCAAAATTTATCCTATCAAAGAAATGCAGGGATGGATTATGAAGCAGAAACTGGGGGAATGGCCAACCAATAACTTGCCCAACCAGAGACTCATCACATGGGCAAGCACCAATCTCTGACAGTATTAATGACACTCTGTTATGCTTGAAAACAGGTATCCAGCAAGGCTGCCCTCTGGAAGGCTTCATCTGGCATCTGACTCAGATGGATGCAGAGACCTACATGCAAACAGTGGATGGAACCTAGCAGACTCTTATGGAAGAGTCTTAGGGGAAGGACTGAGGGCCCTGAAGGGGATAGGAACTCCACAAGAAGACCAACAGAGTTAAGTGACCTGGACCCTTTGGGCTCTCTGAGACTGAATGATCAACCAAAGAGCATACCTGGGCTGGGGGTAGGCCTCCTGCACACATGTAGCAGATGTGCAGCTCAGTCTTCATGTGGGTCAAATACAACTGGAGTGGAGGCTATACCAAAAGCTATTGCCTGATTTTGGGATACGTTCTAGCTGGGCTGCCTTAACTGGCCTCAGTGGGAGATGAGTCTAGGACCATGAGACCTGATGTACCAGAGTAGGGGAATACGGGGATGGGGGCTCCACCTTCTCAGAAATGAAAGAGAGGGGTGCAGGGGGAGGAAATGGTGGGAGTGGCAGTGGTCAGGATGTAAAGTGAATAAAATAGCAATAAAAAAGAATTCCAATGAGAAATAAAATAAGATAATTGGTCCAAGTGATAATGGATCAGTCAACAGGAATATTTTCTTCCTGGTCAAGGGACCACTTTCTGCCAATACCATGAGAACTTGTTAAGCTTTGGGGACTTGAATGGCTTAAATACGATAAGAATGTGGTTATAATCCTCATCACTAGAAATTTAATGAGAGTAGGAGTTGGGAGGACACATTGCTGTGGCCATCTGTAAGGAAATAAGGTTCTGTTGGGCCACAGCTAGACACTTTTAGGACCCAGGGACATCATAGGAAAGAGGCACATCTGGCTTCTCACAGAAGATAACAAACACCAGGCTTCTGCTCATGTATGAGGTGAGTACAAAGAACTGCAAGTTCATTGTCTAGCTTAGCAGAAGCAGAAGAGTGCTGTTGTTAAAGGATATAGAAGTTATTCTGACTGGCTTGGCTTACATTTGGACTTCATTCATACTTGTGTCTTCTAGAAAATTGCTTAATCTTTCTTTTAATCTTTCTTTTTTGCTTCCTTCCCATACTTTTCCCTACTTTCCTTCCTTCTTTCCCTCCTTCATTTCATTTAGATTTGTAGGGTACTAACTGCTGTCATGGACGTGTTGAAATGTTAGTTGCAGGAGGTATGACTGTAAGCCCTCCCTCAGTGAGGTAATGACCTCGAGCCCTCCCTCAGTGTCAGCTACTACTATTACTTGGGTACAGAGGCTACCCTAACCAGATTCTGAGCGTGTTTTAGTTTTTGTTTGTCCATTTTGTTTGTTTTTGCGTGCTTTAGTTTTCTCTATGCTGCTGTTATAAAATGTCTGACAAAAAAAAAAAAAAAAAAAAAACACAGTTTAGGGAAGTAAGGGCTTACTTGGCTCACAATTCCAGGTTCTAATTCATTCTAGCGGCAAGTCAAGGCAGGAAGTTGAAGCCTCGGCCATGAGTAGAGAGAGAATAAACATGTGGGCACTTGCTGGCTTGCTGTTCAGTTCTCAGCCGGCTTCCTCTCCTCTGACAGTATCACCTGCCTAGGGAACACTGATGTCCACAATGGCCTGAGCTAATTAACAATCAAGACTAGCAATCTCGAGTGTACCAGAGGCCAATCAGATCTGGAGAGATGTGGCTATTCAGTAGTACATTTTGTCCTAAAGACATATTCAGGCCAATCTGCAATCATTACTCCAATACCACATTACTCCTGCACTATGCTGGCAATTCTTTATCTTTCTTTCCAAGACCTTGTGCTGACAAACCATAAACTGTTACCGAGAAGCACTAGGGAAGCTTTACATTCAGAAGATTATTAACGTGTATTTTAAATGATGGTCCTTTAAAGATTTTCCTATCTAAGGGTATTGGGATTTGAAAGCAAAGCACAGGGTCTGTAATACAAAAGACATTCAATAACTGCTGATTGAGTAGCTTTCAAAAACGAGGCATTATAAATATCAAAGTATTGAAATTCTCCCTTGCTTCATTTATAGTATCTATGAGTAAATTGATCCAAAGACAAGTTATAGTTCAGTGTGTGTGGATTGCCCTAAGAATGTCTACATAAAAAGCACAGTGGTATTGTAAGTGCTTGGAAGACAGGAACTTGTTTTGAATGTTTTCAGATCAGAAATTGAGCTATTTGTTTGTGTGGCATAAGAATACTGTGAGGAAAAGCAGCCTTCTAAGCCAACTGTTATCTCATTCACTGGGGCAATCAGAGGGGACATGATATCAGCAAAATGTGTCACTTATAAATATGGGCCATTTATATAGGATAAGTATACTTATTTTCTCGTTAATACCTTTTCAATTTCCATGTATGCTTTCCCACATGTTTTTTTTTTTTTTTGAAATAAAGTATGAAACACTGAAAATTTGCTTGTGGGTTTCTTTAAGCCTAGTTAAGCTTAGTAGAGCTCTTTATATCATACTGTCCAATCAATGTTTGCTACGCAAATCATCAATGTATTTCAGTTGTATTTATGATTTTCTTCTAGAGAAAGTGTTTTGCAGATTACAGTTAAAGGGATCAGACTGGACATATGAATCCTTATAATTATAATGGTCTATGACAGCCAGCTCTAACAAGGAGAGATTCTAGTGAGAATAAGGAAGTTTGGGGGAAACTTAGAAGTTAGTTTTATATTAACATGTGATGGAGTCTAGAAGATATATATGTATATATTTTCTAATTTTAAAAAGCCTAATGGACTAATAAATAGTCTTTAGTCTTACTCCATGTAGCTGAGTAGGTGTTTAGGTGAGGCATGAAGTGGCTAAGGAAGTCTAGTCCTGGATTTTGACATCCTGATTTGACTCCTGGTTTCCCCCTGCCTGTGGCCTTGGGAAAACCATCTTACATGTCTATTCCTATCTACTTACTTGAAAAACAGTACTGGTGGTAACAAATTTATAGGGTTATTGTAAAGACTAAGTGAAGGAAAATGCATATAGCACTTAGATTACTGTTTAGCACATAAGGGTTTTCTGGCTGAGTATGGCTGCTCTTGTTTATTCCCATGGATGTAACTGACCTCCACAAAGCCTTCCATCATGGCACAGCAGAGCTGAAGAGTCACTGATATTTTTTTTTCTAGGATACATACGTAAAACCTTGCTGGAAGGGCTAGCATTTAAAGTGTCTAATGTTTTTTATTCTCATTTACTAAGAAAACTTCTAAGAAAAAAAATTGTAGTATTCGGGGAATGGATGTCAAAAGCCAAGTGGGTAATATTTCACTCTGAAACAGTGTCCCGGCCATAGCAAGTGATCTCTTTCTGAAAGTGCTGCCTTTGATATCAAATGGCCATTAGAAAACCCCAAGACACTTAGCTAAGACTGGAAATTATTCATTATGAGTCTTGGCAAGGGTTCAGCTTAAGGTGAAATTCTCTTAAAGTGGTTAAGATATTTAGAGTCCCTTCTGCTAATGCGGTGGTTAGAGAGCTCCTTTGTGCTGAGAAGTACTCTCTCCAGGTGGCTGTGACTACCATGTCCCTCATTCAGGCTTAACTGCAGGCTGCCTTTTGCTTCATAGTTTCTCGTGCTTTCCTTTTGCAAACTTTAACTTGACAAACTTTCTTTTTCAGCTTGTAACTGCTCAGTATGCTCCTTGCTTCTATTTTCCTGGGAAGAAACTCCCTCGAGCATTTTTGTTTTAGTTATTCTCTGAGAAATTTAAAAAACAAATTGTCAAATGTGTCAAAGCTCAAAAAGGTATAACACTGACGTGAACTATTGATGTTAAAGAGAATAAACTGAACTTCAGCGAGATATAAAGAATGTGATAACTTCCCATTGAGACTCCGAATTCTAAATTCTTTCAGAAGAACCATGTTACAGAAAAATCCTCCTAGCACTAACAGCATAAAAAGTTTAGAATAAAAAAATAAACAAAAGCATAGCATAAGTATTTGAAAACAACTTCTTCAGTCTTCTTTGATATCTAAGTGCTATTAGGTCTCTCAACACCCAGCTTTTGCCTTTCGCACTTGCAGAGGTCTAGTTCATGAAATTTGGATGCAGATTCCTATGCATAGAGGACCTTGATTTGTAGAGAAATGTTTCATCTTATTTCCTATTCGTGTTTCTCATCTCCTCCCGTCTCTGATCCTTTTTATACACACTTTCGTTTTAGCAGGTGAATGCTTTCCGAAACGAACCCGGAGGAAGAAGACTAGTTTCCTTTCATTAATTTGGTTCTTCTCTGAGGTCCCAGGCCAACGCTTACCGGGCTCTGCAAGATCTGGGCTTGGGCGGAGCCGGCGGCCTGCTGGAGGTGTGGCTAGGGGCGTGTTCTGTTCGCGGGGCTGGCGAGCGCGGCTCTAGCGCTCTGCAGGCTGGCACAGCCTAGGTTAGTGGCTGAGAGCTGAACCCTAGGCGTCTGCAGCGTTAGTGGTCGGTGTTGGGTGCTCGCCGTTGCTTAGCTTCTTCCCGGTTTGTGTTCAGCTTGCGCAGCAGCGTCAACCCGCCTTGGTCCGGGAGGGACCCGGGCGATGCTAAGCCAGCCTCAGCGCTCCAGGGAAGAAAGCGGAGCTCTTGCAGGTGAAGCCGCGGTCCGTTCGCGTTCGCGGTCTTCCCGTGGCCGCCTGCGCGTCGAACCCTTGCCAGATTCGTCCACGCATCTTCCTTCAGCGCCGCCGATGCTGGGTGCTCTGGAGAGTGGAGACCACAGCGGGGAGGGCGCGACCCAAACGCCGAGGATGGATGCCCGCACCTGGCGTCTGGGCTGGCGCTGTCTCCTTCTCCTGGCTCTCCTTGGATCTACCCGAAGCGAGGGCGTGGAGAGCTGCGAAGAAGTTCGGAAAGTTTTCCAGTGGCGGCTTGGGGGAGCTGTCAAGGGGCTGCCAGAGGCGCCGCGGGCAGGTAAGAGCCGCTGGTTGGCCGGGCACTGTGCGGTGCTCCAGCCGAGGACCTCTGGGCTTGCGACCACCGTCTCCGGGGCATCCAGAGATGGTCCTTGGTGAGACGATGACCTTTCTGGTTCTCCGGCCCCAGTAGGTGAATTGGGGTGAGGACAAGTGGGAATGCTTGCTGTGCTCACGGGAGTAGGGCAGCGTCAAGGGGCTCCTTAACTGTATCTGGGGTTCCTCGGAGCTCTGGAGCATTTGCTTCCTGCCGGTGCCTCCTTGCTCTCCAGTGATGTGAAGGACTAGTAAAAGGGAGGTTTGTTGTCTCTCCAGGATCTGTTCCCACAGGGAATATCACCAGGGGTCCTGGTTTTTCTGTTTCCTCACAACCTCAAAGGAATTGTGTTGATTGCTGCAAGTTTGATGGTAAACTAACAATCCTTTTTATATCCCTGTGCTGGACAAGGTGCCAATGTTATCTGTAATGAGCTCTTGACCCAGTACACTCAGAGATGACCTTTAGTT
>JADRCC010568010.1:0-21934 GCA_019843855.1 Hylomyscus alleni
AGGTAGGAGGAGAAGTCCCCAAGTCAAAACTATGAGACAAAGAACCTCCAAAGATGGCATTGCATTTGTTCCGTCTTGGCCATCTACTATTGGTCATGGAACTTGCCCCGAAGAGTTGTGGGGTGGTGGGCTGTTCACGCAGCCTGGGCCCAGTCGAGTAATAGGCCTAGAACTCCAGAGCACCCAGGGGTCAATTTCTGTTCATGAGGGAAGGAAGGAGTTCGGCTATAACTCCAGGGACCTTGGCTCAGGGTTCAGTCCCACTCATCTCCCACCCCCAACGGCCCCAGCAAGAGAGGTGTGTGATTTTAGTCAAGCCCTCTTACATGCAAATAAAGACTCTCAGCCCAAACCAATGAGAGGTAACTGCTGTCAGAGTCTGAATGACCCTCCAAACTGTATATATATCCTATCCAGGGAAGTAAAAGGCGTGAAAGATCTGCTCTGTTGTCTGAGCCTTCTGTTCTAAGAGCTGTAACACCCAGGAAGAGGTCTGCTCTCCCAAAATGCTGCCTGAAGCTGCACTGCTCCCCACTGGCCTCTCCTTGGCCCAGTCCAACCCTACTTAGTGCAGGGCAGCTTGGAGAAACAGAGCGGCCCGGAAGACATGGCAGAGACAGCTCCAGCACGCCGGCCCACAAAGAGTTGTTTGTTTTCTCAGTGAGTTTCCTTTGGGAAAAATCTAATTTTTCATTTGCAAGTAGCTATCAATTGGACATATCATCTGTGATAGAAATGAGGGTGCATGTAAACTTCTTGCAGCTCTCGGACACCATCTGAGGCAGACTAGTGCAGCCCTTGTCCATGCTGCCACCATCTTTGTGATTTCATGTGTGTTGGTAGTACTGCATTTAAACTATCTTGTTTCCTTGGTAGCCTCCATCCCCTCTGGCTCTTACTTGCTTGCTACTTCCTGTCCAGCACAGTTCTCATACCCACGATGGGAGGAGGTATTTGATGGAGACATCCCATATGAAGCTAAGTGTTCTAAGGTCATTCATTTTCTGCATATCTTCTGGATACAAATATCTGTATTTGCTCCTGTCTTCTGCAGGAGGAAATTTCTCTGATGATGCCTGAACAAGGTACTGATCTATGAGTTTAGCCGAATTAAATTAGGAAACATTGCGTTTTTTACATCTCTTTAGCAGAAGTAGGATTTGGTTTTCTCTTAGGTTCTATGTCAAATCTAGTCTCAGGTTCTTGGTTACCCAAATAATGACTTAAGTAGTCACTCCCACAAGCTTTATGCCACTATTACAACAACATGTCTTGCAGGCAGTTCAACATTTTACATCACAGGGTTTGTGGCTGGGTTTGCATTTACATTTTCCCTTTGGTACCAGAAGAATGCTTTCTAGTTCCTTGAATACTAGTTCCTAGAGGTGAAGCCTTTATGTAGCTACCCGCTTGACTTCTCCATGTGCAGTAAGCTGTGTAGGTTTGTCTTCACCAGTAAGGCCTTACTGTCTGTTTGTGGAGAGCAATAAATACCCTTGAAAATACTGTAAATTGTCTGAGGGTTCCCATTGGAATCCTTTGGCCAGCAACTGGATCAGATGTAAATTATTCCTGATACTGGTAGCTTCATTTGCTGATACAGAAGTTGAGTTGGGTACACCTTGTTCTTTGGTGATTTCAGATATATATTTCTATATATATTTCTATATATATATATATATATATTCTAGGAAGCTTCAACTGTATCAAGTTGTCATACTGCACTTCAAATGGCCCTTAGTTTTAGCTGTCCCTCAGCCTCCTCTTCCCTCTCCATCTCCATTCCTCAAATTCCTTAGCCATCTATAACTATCTATTATATTTCCTCTTCCTAGCGATATCCATCCCCACTACGTCTAACTCTCTAGCAAACCTCTGGTTATATGGTTTGCATTTTCCCTATCAATAACTTAACAACTGATGTCCACATGTAAGAGAATACATACCATTTTTATGTTTTTGAGTCTAGATTAGCTCACTCAGTGTGAATTCTAGCAAAATCCATTTAACAGATAATTTAAGTGTTGTAATGTCTGAGTAATAGTCCACTGCATACTTTTATCCACTCATCTGTTGATAGACATTGAGTTCTTTTTTTCAATTTCTGGCTATTATAAATAGAGCAACAATAAACATAGTAGAGCAAGTATCTCTATTGTAGACATATGTGGATATGAAAAGTGGCATAACTGAATGCTAAAGTAAATTGAAACCCATTTTCCTGAGGAAGCACCACACTGATTTCCATAGTAACTGTACTAGTTTGCACTCCTACCAGCAAAGGATAAGTGTTCTATTTACTCTACATACTTGCCAGCATGAGATGTAGGTGGTTTTACTGACATTGGCTATTCTGTATTATGCCCCCATGGTATTAATGTGAATGATGTGCATATATCTAATATTTTAGCTTAGTAAAAGATTCTGAAGGGTTATTTCCTATTTTAGAAAGTATATTCTTGGTCATACAAAATATTTTAAAGAATTTGACTGACTAATTTTGGGAATGCTGTCCACACACCAAAGAGATACTTTTCAGCACTTTTAAGAATAGTTTACAATAGATGTTATTTCAGATGGAAAAGATTTGATGGAAGTCCTTTTTCGTTGCCAGAAACATTTGAATCCTCTACTACTTTTTACATTTAAGTCCAATGAAAAATGGAGATATATGAGCAAAGGCAATCTTTAAAACAATAAATTCTCAAAATTTTCCTGGGAGTTTTCCCAAAATGGGTTATAAATAACTCTCAAATCATAACTTTCTGTCACATAATTCAAGACCAAATGGCAAATGCCAGCATTTAACTGCAAAAGTAAATTCTTCCTGCGTAAAGAAACAGACAAATCTCAAAGCCAAACAGAGTTAGCATTGATCATCCCAAGGTTCTTCTGTGAACAATCTTTCACAATGCAATTTTACAATAGTTTTATGACATTAAAATGTTAATTGTGTTTTATCCCTATAGAATAATGTAATTGTTTCTTATTAATATACTTATTTCTGCATTTAAAGAATACATAGAAAGGGTAAATTCTTTTAAATTTTTATTACATCTATTTATTTTGTGTAGGGGTGGGAGCAGGAGAGTGCATGCATACCACAGCAGGCATGTGGAGGTCAGAAGACAACTTTGTGAATTAAGTTCTTTCTACCATAGTGGTTTTACGGATATCTGAACTCAGGTTACCTCTGAGCCATCAAAGTCTTTTGGCAAGATGAAGGTGCCATTGAGCCTATTAGTACCACTGAGTTAGAAAGAGAAACATACTACCTAGAATTCACACTGCTTCTTTTCAATTTATACTTCATGGCTTTAATTTTGAAAAGAGGCTTGGCTTTAAAAGAATGTCAGATCCAGGTATTATTCAACACCTTTTAAGACAAAACTCAGTCAGAATCATTTTCAGCATCTCAGATTCAAACAATGAGATTACCAGAAGACCTTTCTGTTCATTCCTTTTTGCAAATATGTCTTCATCAATCACCTTTCCATGAGTGAAATCAATCACCTTTATTTGACTGAAAATCCTTAAAACATTTAAATCTATATATGTTTCATTTATTTTTGAATCATGTGTGAAGACATAAAATTGTACATGTGATGATTTGAAAATCTATACATTGCATAACTTTGAGACCAGAGAAACATATCATCTCAATGTTCATAATATTTTTAATATTTTGCTTTGCTAAGTAAAGTAGCTATCTTCAGAAGTAAAATTGTAAAATTAATCTTCTAAAATATAGATAGAAATAATACATTTAAGAATAGTATTAGTAAGAATAATGTTTAGAATTGAGTAAGAATATAAAGCTTAAGCACCCTTACAACCTAAAATAATGGACATATGGAGTGATGTATATGTTAATTATCTTAATTTAAGTGTTGCACAATGCGTACATATAGCAAAAACCTTACGTTTCACATTAAAAATACCTGTAATTTTGGTCAATTACTCTATTTTGTAATTAAAATGAGAGTTATGCAATACAAAACAAATACAAAAAAACTAAAGTCTATTTCTTAGAAAATATTAATTAAAATGGTAGCATCATGGCAAGACAGAGGAGGGGTATGATGTTGGTGAACTGCTTGACACTCCTTAGTCCCCACTCAAAAGGCTCCTCACGAGACCTAAGCTACTATGAACATTTGTCCCTGTGAGATCATATATTTTCTGCTAATTGTAAAATTTTCTTTAGGTATATTGAAAGCTTCTAGCTTCTTTATTGGCTAGGACATTGCATATTGAGAGACTGATTGGAACTGTGTCTCAAGGTCGAAGTCAGACTGTGGAGCCATTTCTAATCTATATCAACACTATAAAAAGGAAACTGGAGTTGCTGGTACTTGGGAGTTTTGGAGAAATATTCATTATAAGATTGCAACTTACTGTGAATATTGCTAGGAACTATTAAAGAGAAAAATGATTAACAAACATATACTAATGAGAAAGTTGTTAAAAGTTTGAGAATCATGTGGATTCCTTGACAGCATTTAAAATAACTTTTCACTCCTGAAATCATCGGGTACACAGAGGAAAATGAAGCATAGATTTTTATCATGAGAGACAATTAACCACAGGTGGATGACTTCTACATGAAGAAAGAATAAAATTTCATTTTACTTCATATGAAAAATTGTAATTAATGAAAATGCCTTTTTTAGTTTCTCAGTGTATACTTTGTAGACAAAACTGCTTATATTTTCTGATGTAATTAGAAAAGTTTAGATACATGTCTGTAACAGCAAAATCCTTTAATTCAAGGGAGTAAGTATATTTATCACATCATCAAAATTTCTATGTATTCCCTATAGAACTTCCTTCCTATGTCTTCTTAGGATACAAAAATTACTGATTTTACTATAAAATTGCTATGCTGATAAGTACCTACTTATTAACAGGGTAAATTTGTCACTAACATTGACAATAAAGGTAAACATTTTTAAAAATTTTTCTAATAAAGGTTAAGAAATTTTACAACAGCAATGCAGAGGACCCAAAAGAACCAAATAGAATATTTATTGAAGCATTTTCTGATGATTAATTTAATTGACAATTGTTATAACTTACAAACATCTTGCAAGAGAGTCATCCTATGTGGGGGGTTGTCTTAATTGAGTTAATTAATGTGGGAAGATGAAACCCACTGTGGGAGCCACTATTCCCTAGACATGGAGCATTAAATTAAAATGGTGAGGGTGAACACAAGTAAACAAGTAGGCAGTCTGCAGGCTTTATTTCTGTGGGCTCCTGGTGGTGAGTGTAGTGTGAGGAGACATCTTGAGCCCCCACTGTTCTGATGTGCCTGTAGTAACAGACGATAAGCTGGAATTGCCACCTAAAATAAACCCCTTCTCCTGTAATTTGTTTCTGGTTAGGATATTGGATCACAGCAACAAAACTAAAACTAGAATAAAATATTATACTAGTAGCCAAGATTAGATTGCTAGAGAGTAGCATGAGAAGAATGGTTAGACAGACAGGTACTGTGAAATAGAATTGATGATAACATCAAAGACAAGAGTCTTCCTTCCCTGGGACTGGCTCTGGTGATGGAGAATTATTCACAATATCACTGAATCTAACTTGTCAACCCTAATCTTGTTATGCAACAGCACACTAGAACAAATCACTCATAATTAAGTACTATATAGTCTTCCTGTTAATAACTGTCCCTTAAGCCTCAGTGAACTCTGCAGACTCTGGGAAGCACTGCTCTTTTCTCAGGGCCATGCATGGTTTGCTGCTCTCTTAAGACTCAAGTGAGCTTTTGTAAAATGTCACGTCCTATACACAGTTTTTTTCCATATTTTTCTCATTCTGAGTTCATTTATCCACATCGGCAATTCAAGCTATTATCAATAGCTGTCAATTTCAAGCTAAGGTGGACCTTGCAGAATGCGTGCTTCATTCTCAGAAGCCGTGGAAGTTCCCATGTAACAAAATTATTGAGGTTGATTGAATGGTGTCTATAGTATTCGAATATTTTCAAAAGTGTATAACTAGGGACTAGTGTGTTGACTCATGGAATAACAGCACTCTCTGACTTTACCTAGGACCTGGATCTGATTCCCAGTACCCACAAGGAAGGTTACAACTGTGTACTACTCCATTTCTTGAAAATTGACACCTGGTTCTGGCCTTTGAGGGCTCTGACTGTACAAATTGTGCTCAGACATATATGGGGACAAATCAGCATGCACATAAAATAATTTAAACACATAAATTAAATGTGTAAAATCTATAAATATAAAAAACAACAGACTTTACTTGTTGTTCTTTATATCACTGAAGGTGTCTTTCTAAAAATACAATAAAAATTATAATGGCCTTAAAGGGAATTTTCATCTGACACACGGAACAAGGTACTCTTTTCTTTCCTTCTTTCTTTGTTTCTTTCTTTGTTTCTTTCTTTGTTTCTTTCTTCTGTTCTTTCTTTCTTTCTTTCTTTCTTTCTTTCTTTCTTTCTTTCTTTCTTTCTTTCTTTCTTTCTTTCTTTCTTTCTTGCTCTCTTTCCTTTTGTCCAAATTCAGTAGATGACAGAATGCATAAGATACAAAAAGAAAAAAAAAGAAATGGAAATCTTTCTTGGCAGTAAGAAAGGAAAGAAAGAATACAGACGATTCTGCATTCACTTCTCATGGTAATACAATCAAAGCACAAGTGAGAATTAATTCTCCAATTGCATGCATACAAGAGAGAGTAACATTCAGGCAGAGACTCTAAGACACTTCCTCTTAAAACTAGAGGACCACTCCAAGGAACAAAGTCAGTTATCTCTTGCTTAGAAAAACATATTGAATTGGATCAGTGGTTCTCAACTTTCCTAAGGCTACAGCTCTTTAATACAGTTCCTCATGTTGTGGTGACCCTCAACCATAAAATTATTTGATTGCTACTTCATAACTTTAATTTTACTTATGATAGTAATTCTAATGTAAATATCTGCTATGCAATCCTGTGAAGTCCTGACCACAGGTAGAGACCAATTGATTGAGATGGTGAGCCTTGATATCAAAACATTTTTCAAAATCAATTAGTTTAGAGCATTGTAAAGGAAGCAGAATTAATTATAGAAACTTGCCATTTCTACAACTGCATGTCAGAATGAACTGAAGCTTTTGTGGGAGGCTCTAGTAAGAAAAAATTATGGATCTAAGGTAAAATTAATTGTTTACATCTTGAAGATGAGTTAAAGATTATGTGTATGATTAAATGTTAAAAGGAGAAGTTGGGGAAGAAACAAAAGTTACACAATTAGCAAAACAGTGCATGTGATGGGGGTTACAAAGGAGGAAGGGAGAGTCTTGATAATTTTATATCTTAGGCAGAAGAAAGTCAATGGGTAATAGTAGAAAAATAAATTCAGTCTACTGAATAAACTATAATGATGAACAACAAGAACATACAAAACATGCATCAAAAGTGCACATGCCTTTAAGTTATCAAATGTAAGCATATACAAAAAAGGACATTAAAATCTTTAAGATAAAAAAAATAAGTAACAGATAGATACTCAAAAGAACGTTAAAATGGAGAGCATGAAACCAAGCATTATGTTATCTCATAAATATAAATTATATTTATCTATTAACAGAAAAAGAAAATTTCTCATGTTGAAACTTACTGAAAAACAATATCATATTATGTTGAGGGAACACAGGTACTTTAGTAACTTAGAAAAACAGGAGCACTCCTTCATTGCTGGTGGGATTACAAGCTGTTAAAACCACTCTGGAAATCAGTTTGGCAGTTCCTCTGGAAATTGGAAATAGTACTACCACAGGACCCAGCTATACCACTCCTGGGCATATACCTAGAAGATGCTCCAACATGTAATAAGGACACAGGCTCTACTATGTTCATAGCAGCCTTATTTATAATAGCCAGAAACTAGAAACAACCCAGATGTCCTTCAACAGAGGAATGGATACAGAAAATGTGGTACATCTACACAGTGGAGTACTACTCAGCTATTAAAAACAATGAATTTATGAAATTCTTAGAGAAATGGATGTATCTGAAGAATATCATCCTGAGTGAGGTAACCCAATCACAAAAGAACACACATACTATGCACTCTCTGATAAGTGGATATTAGCCCTGAAGATCCAAATACACAAAGCACAATCCATAAACCACAAGAAACTCAAGAAGAAGGAAGACCTAATTGTGAATACTTCATTCCTTCTTAAAAGGGGGAACAAAATACCCATGGAAGGATTAGCAGAGACAAACTGTGTAGGAGAGACTGAAGGAAGAACAATCCAGAGACTGCTCCACCAGGGAATCCTTCTCATATTCAATCATCCAAATCCAGATACTATTGTGGATGCCAGCAAGTGCTGGCTGACAGGAACCTGATATAGCTGTCTCCTGAGAGGCTCTGATAGTACCTGACTAATACAGAAGTAGAGTCTCACAGCCATCCATTGGACTGAGTACAGGGTCCCCAATGAAGGAACTAGAGAAAGGACCTAAGGAGCTGAAGGACAAATAACAATATGAACTAACTAGTACCCTCAGAGCTCCCAGGGACTAAACCACCAACCAAAGAGTACACATGGTGGGACTGATGGCTCCAGCAGCATATGTAGCAGAGGATGGCCAAGTGGGTCATCAATGGGAGGAGAGGCCTTTGGTCTTGTGAAGGTTCTATGCCCCAGTGTAGGGGAATGCCAAGGCCAGGAAGAGGGAGAGGGTGGGTTGGTGAGCAGGGGGAGGGAGCAGGGAACATGTTTTTTGTTTTTGTTTTTTTAGTTAATTTAATTTTTTTCCACAGGGGAAACTGGGAAAGGAGATATATGACATGTAAATAAAGAAAATATATAATAAAACTAACTAACTAAATAAATAAATAAATAAGAGTATAATGACATCTTCAAACACAGAGAAAAAGTAGAAGAAAAGTGAAAGTTACAATTCTAAAGCAAGTAATTAATAGCATATAATACATAACTTTATCTTACAAAATTGAATCGAACACAAGGATTGCATTACAAAAATATGTGAATTGAAAATCTTGTAGTCAGATTCTATAGACAGTTACATAAAAATAAAAGAATAATTTTTTTGCTATGGGATGCTTTATTCAAGATAGGAAAGAATTATAATATCAAAAGGTTCATTGCTGTGGTAATCTAAACTAAAAATCTTGAGCAAGTGGCCACAAAATAGCATTTGGTGAACTACCCAGAAAATTGAAAACTGTAAAATTAAAAGCAGCATTGTTTATCTTCATTGTAACACAACAAATAAGATGTAAAACAAGCAGAAATGTGTGACCCATGTGTTATCTGACCACTGTTTCCTCCAGCTAGGATTATGTTTTAACATATAGTCTCTTTTTTAATATTTGAAGAACATGGTACAATGTACTGAATGTTCACATTGTATTTCTTGTAATACGCAAAACATACATTCAAAGGGAATACGCTAATTGTTGTCCCTATATTAGCATAACTTTTCAAAGTGATATATCATATATGTAATTTAAGAATGGTGAACTTGGAACGTGGAAGCAGCAAATAGATATTTTTACCAAAAACCAGTAAAGCCTGTGACATAGTTGATAACTTCTAACAGGTTCTGTGAAATCCTGTTGTGATATATACAGTAAGTTCCAATCTCAGTGGATAACATACACACCAAAGGGATGGTTACATTTCTCTGTCTATTAGCAGTACAGAGAACACATATTACATCAGCTACTTTATGGTAAGTATTTTCTTTAATAATTCAAAATATGTATCATATGTGCAACTGAGAAGAAAAAAAATTGTATAGATTATTTTCATCTGCCCCCTTCAAAAGAGAATATCTGCACTATATTGATGTGATTTCCATTGGCTTTGAGCTCTTCTGAGTATCTTCAGGTAGCCATCTAATGGCCTGCTATGAGGCTTCTGGGCCACACTCTTAGGATCTATCATAGCCTTGTCAATCTCATCACATTCTGTATTCATTGAGTATTCACAGATCTCAATTCTTGCAGCTCATTGATAACTCCCTGCCTGTTTTCATGCTGTTATTTACATACCTTCCCTTTACCATTAAACCCTTTCTAACACTTCATATACATACTACTATGAAATATGTCAGTTGTGAAATGTCTATATATTTAATAACTAGACTTCAAACCAGTTTATAGAAATCCTTGTATCTTCCTCTGAAGTGCTGTATTTATAGGTACTCAGGCCTGTGTGGCATCTGTACAGATTCCGGGCACTCTGTATATAATTCTCACACTTACATACTTACATGGCAACCCCTTAACCAGTAAGCCATCCCCCTAACCAAGGTGATTATTCTTTGCTGATCTTAAGACATTCGTTATAAGAATCCAAAAATAACCTTTGTTATTAAAGTAAACCATAACCAACTCTAAAAGTGATTACTGTAATTGTCCTGAAGGAGTATACATCAAAGGCATGAAGGCTCTCTGTTAGTCAGTTCAGACTCTATGAGCCACAATGAGCCCAGGTTAGAGTCTATAGGTTTTCTTACATTCCCCTTTGGCTCCTGCAGATCTTTCTCTCCCTCTTCTGTAGAACTGCCCAAGCTCTACCTAAAACTGGGTTGTGAGTCTCTGATCTGTTTCCACTAGTTGCTCGATGACACCTCCCTGATGATAACTGGGCTAGTCACCAATATAGGAGCATAGTAGAATATCATTACTAATAATTTCATTGACTTATTATTTTCAGTTATGTTTAGTCCTAACCTTGGTCTCTGGGCGATCCAG
The DNA here is from genome assembly GCA_019843855.1 of Hylomyscus alleni. NCBI lineage: Eukaryota > Metazoa > Chordata > Mammalia > Rodentia > Muridae > Hylomyscus > Hylomyscus alleni. Next base: position 10,754 of record JADRCC010568010.1, read on the forward strand.
CTTCTGGATCTTGGAATTCCAGGTAGTGTCAGAGGTGGGCTCCCAGTCTGGACCAGTCATTGTTTGGCCACTCCCACAATTTCTGCACCAACATTACCCCAGCACATCTTATAGTCAGGAAAAAATGTAGGTTGTTGGTTTTGTGGCTGGGTTGCTGTCACAATCCCTCCACTGCAAATCTTGCCTTGGTACAAGGCTGTTCAGGCTTTATATTGCCCATTGCTAGGAATCTTAGCTAGAGACATCTTTGTATATCCTTGGGAGTTTTCATTGCACTAGGCCTCTAGCTCCTCCCTGAGATGCACCCCAATCCCAGTTGTCTCTCCCAGAACTCCCTCCCTCCATCCTCCCCTCATCTCATCCCTCATGTCCCCATCTCTACCTCCCAGGCCACCTGCACATTATATTCTATTTCCTAGGGAGATTCCTGTGTCCCTGACTGACTTGAGCACTCCTTGCCATTTAGCTTTGCTGGGTCTGTGGTTTGTAGCTTGGTTATCCTTTAATTTACAAGTAATATCCACCTGTAAGTGAATACAAGCCACATTTGTCTTTCTGGATCAGGGTTAGCTGACTCAGGACGATTTTTTTCTAGTTGCATCCATTTGCCCATGAATTTTATGATGTAATGTTTTTAACAGCTGACTACTATCCCATTGTGTAAATGAACAATATTTTCTTCATTCATTCTTCCATTTGAGGGACTCCTAGGTTGTTTTCAGTTTGTAGTTACTATGAATAAAGAAGCTATGAATGTAGCTGAGCAAGTGTCCTTGTGGTAGGATTGAGTATGCTTTGGGCATATGCCCAGCAGTGGTACAGCTGGGTCTTAAGATAACTATTCACAAATTTCTGAGAAAACATCAAGTTGATTTCCAAGGTGGTTGTACAGTGTGCACTCCTGCCAGCAATGGAGGAGTGTTCCTCTCCAATATTAACTGTTACTTTTTTTATCTTAGTCCTTCTGACAGGTATAAGATGAAATCTTAGAGTAATTTTTGATTTGCATTTCTGTGATGGCTAAGGGTGTTGAGTATTTCTTCTAGTGTTTCTTGACCACTGATTTCTCTACTGAGAATTCTCTGTTTATATTTGTACCCATTTTTAATTAGATTATTTGCTTTATTGATGTCTAGTTTCTTTGGATATTATAGATATTATACACACAAACACACACATATTTACATATATATGGAATGTCAACCCTCTATCACATGTGGAATTGCTGAAAATCATTCCCCATTTTGTAGGCTACTGTTTTGACTTATTGACAGTGTCCTTTGGTTTACAAAAGTCTTTCAGCCTCATGAGGTCCCATTTATTAATTGTTAATCTTAGTGCCTAAGCTGTTGGCCTTTTGTTCAGAAAGTTGTCTCCTGTGCCAATGCATTCAAAGCTATTCTCCACTTTCTCTTCCATCAGATTTAGTGTGTCTGATTTTATATTGATCCACTTGGGCTTGTGTTTTGTAATACATGATAGATATAGAAGTATTTGCATTCTTCTACATGCTGACATTCCATAAGACTAGCATCATTTGTTGAAGATGCTTTCTTTATTTCATTTGATAATTTTGGCTTCTTTGTCAAAAAATAAGGTGCTACATGGATTTACCTCTGGGTATTTGATTCTATTCCATTTTAAACTAAAATTTTGATGTTATTTTTCTTCTTTTAAACTAAAGGATCTTTGAAATATTTGATTCACCTATGTAAGTACTAACATTCTGGGACCATTTATAATAAGACACATTTATAAGAAGAGCATTTATAGTGATAGTTAAAATTCCAATTAAGGAAAACTTTAATATGCATATAATGAATGATAGCAAAGCTAGTTAATCACATTCATGATAATACTTAAGACAAATCTTTCCATAACTTTATTTCCAAAGGCAGGGTGCTATTGAAAACAAAGTCAAAGATTTAATTAAGTCTTTAAATAGATTCTGAAAAATTAATGGCATTTACTAATTAATTTGTAATTCAAACAAGTGATTGATAATATATTAAGTAAATACAATTTTAATGTGTCAATGGCCTAAAGCCCTTTTCTGTTCAAATTTAATGCATCCCCTTCCTGAGAGTTCTTTGAATTTCAAAGAAGGCTAATGGTCTGAATTTGGGTCATGATGCTTAAGGATATTACTAAACAGGGTCTTTTGCTCATCTTGAATTTTATAACTTAAGCAAAGTCATGCCCTCTTACATATTTACACAAAGGAAACTGAAGAGCAGCTGAACAGGAAGCTTATGTTATTCTGATATAGAAAAATGATTTTCACTAAATTACAGGACTAATTTTCTGAGACTATATTAAGAAAAATGAAACCTTTCAAGTGATAATAATTTCCTCTAATTTAGGCAGCCATATCTTCTAGAAGACATTACCATGTCACTATATGAAGTATTTATATAAATTATAAGTAATTTATTGTTGTAAGATAGTGGTGTGAAAACAGAGTAGTAAAATTATACAGCAATAATGCTGATCCATGCATTACCTTGAAGGGATTTGTATTCATGACATATTATATCTTAATTATACGCCCTCCTCTCCTTGCTGGTAAGTTCTGTGACTTGTGTACTTTCCCTGTGCTTTGCCTCAAAGCAGTTTTTATTTTGAAATAAAGAGTTGGTTCTTAAAGTAATACAGAAAATTGTCAAAACTGTCAGGAGTTTAAAGAAACAAAGAATGCTGTTGATTTGTTACAGGGGTAAAAGTGGTTCTTACAAACCTGATTACATGAGTTCAAGCCCTGGTACCCACATGAGCTAAATAATAATAATAATTATATATATATATATATATATATATATATATATGCATGTATGTGTGTGTATGTATATATATATACATATATAAATTATATATGTATTTATACATATATAAATTATATGTATATATATTTGTGTGTGTGTATATGTATAATAGATAACAAAAATGTAATATAATAAATAGTTTTATTAGTGCAGCAGAGAATACTCAAATAAATAACATTAGAAAAATAATGGAAATAGTACAGCTAAAACAATGGACATACAAAAGATCACACTAGACTAAAAGATTTATAGGACAGTAAGTCGTAAAGCTTGCAAGAAAATGATCAAATCTATGTACAAACAGGATCTAAGTAAAAAGCCATGAAAACACATAGAATTCCAACCAAACAAGAATGAATGTTCACATGGAGTCAGTGATAAAGTCTGCTAACAAGGACAGCTCTGCAAGTGTCAGCTTTACTTCCCGATTACATCAGATGTTTAAGGGAATATACAAAATACAACTCAACTCATTTCAAACTTGAAATAAAAATTCTTTTTTTTTTTTTTGGTTTTTCGAGACAGGGTTTCTCTATGGAGCCCTAGATGCCTTGGAACTCACTCTGTAGACCAGGCAGGCCTTGAACTCAGAATTCTGCCTGCCCCTACCTCCCAAATGCTGGGATTAAAGGTATGTGCCACCACTACCTGGCCTGAAATAAGAGTTCTTATTATTTCATTTTATAACAGTCATTTTTCTGTTGCTGGAACCATACATGGGGAAAACATCTCAATAAAATCTGTACAAATAAAAGCTACTAGCACATTCAAAAGAGTATTCAGAGATTGAGTGGAATTTAGCACAAGGAGACAGACAATCTAATATTGGCAAATTGAGACAGAACTGGCTATTTGTGTGCAGAAGATTAAAACTTGATTCCCATCTATCACCTTGCACAAAAATCTACTCAAAATAGAACAATAAACTAAATGGAGAGGAGCACACAGGCCACAGAAGCCACAGGGACCTTCCTGCCTCCATCTGCATCTGGGGGAAGGGCTCTTCAGCAGCCCTGTGTGCACCTTTCCTGCCTGGGGGAGCTTGATTCCATGGTGTTCTCTGACCCTGAGACTCAGGGAGATCACCATTTTCTATCCATGAACTGTCTAAGGGGGGACCAGCCAGGATCACACAGGCCCCAGAAGCAGCAGAGCAGCTGAGACAGGGTCCTGCCTGCCTCCATCTGCACGCAGGAGGTAGGGCTGTTCAACAGCCCTCTGTGCACAGGTCTTGCCTAGAGAGAGCTGGCCTCCCAGGCTGACAGACCCACAGGAGAAACAAGCTCCAGCCAGAGACAACAAGAACATCTAACACTAGAGATTACCAGATGGCAAAAGACAAATGCAAGAATCTTACCAACAGAAACCAATACTACTTGACATTATCAGATACCAGTACTCCCACCACAGCAAGTCCTGGATACCTCAACACAACAGAAAAGCAAGATTCAGATTTAAAATAATATCTCATCATGTTTCTTTAACTCCCTTAAAGAAAGACAAGAGAACACAGGTTAAACAGGTACAAGCCCTTAAAGAGAAACACAAAAATCCTTTAAAGAATTACAGGAAAACACAACCAAACAGGTGAAAGAATTGAACAAAACCACCCAGGATCTAAAAAAGGAAGTAGAACCAATGAAGAAATCACAAAGGGACACAACTCTGAAGATAGAAAATCTAGGAAAGAAGCCAGGAGCCATTTATGCAAACATCAGCAACAGAATACAAGAGATAGAAGAAAAAAATCTCAAGGGCAGAAGATACCATAGAAATCAGAAATGAAAAGGGAGACATAATAACAGAAACTGTGGAAATAGAAAAAATCATCAGATCCTACTCCAAAAGCCTATACTCAACAAAACTGGAAAACCTGGATGAAATGGACAGTTTTCTAGATAGATACCAGGTACCAAAGTTAAATCAAGATGAGATAAATGATCTAAACAGTCCCATATCTGTTAATGAAATAGAAACAGTCATTAATAGTCTCCCAATCAAAAAAGCCCAGGACCAGATGGGTTTAGTGCAGAGTTTTATCAGACCTTCACAGAAGATCTAATACCAATACTCTTCAAACTATTCCACAAAATAGAAACAGAAGATAGTCTACTCAATTTGTTCAATGAAGCCACAATTATTCTGATACCTAAAGCACACAAAAACCCAACAAAGAAGGATAACTGCAGAGCATTTTCCCTTATGAATATCAATACAAAAATGCTCAATAAAGTTCTCACAAACTGAATCCAAGAACACATCAAAACAATCATCCATCATGATCAATTAGGATTCATCCCAGGGATTCAGGTATGGTTCATTATATGGAAATCCATCAACATAATCTACTATATAAACAAACTCAAAGAAAAAAATGATGATTTCATTAGATGCTGAGAAATCATTTGACCTAGTCCAATACCACTTCATGATAAAAATCTTGGAAAGATCAGGAATTCAAGTCCCATACCTAAATATAGTAAAAGCAAAATACAGCAAACCCATAGATAACATCAAACTAAGTGAAGAGAAACTTGAGGCAATCCTACTAAAAATCAGGGACTAGACAAGGCTACTCACTCTCTACCTACCTATTAAATATAGTTCTTGAAGTCCTAGCCAGAGCAATTAGGCAACAAAAGGAGATCAAAGGGATACAAATTGGAAACGAAAAAGTCAAATTTATCATTATTTGCTGATGATATGATAGTATATTTAAGTGACCTCAAAAATTCTATCAGAGAATTCCTAAACTTGATAAACAACTTCAGCAAAGTAGCTAGATATAAACTTAACTCAAACAAATCACTGGCCTTTCTTTATACAAAGGATAAACAGGCTGAGAAAGAATTTAGGGAAACAACACTCTTTACAATAGTTATAAATATTACAAAATACCTTGATGTGACTCTAACTAAGCAAATGAAAGATCTGTATGACAAGAACTTCAAGTCTCTGAAGAAAGAAATTGAAGATCTCAGAAGATGAAAAGATCTCCCATGCTCATGGATTGGCAGGATTAATATAGTAAAAATGGCCATCTTGCCAAAAGCAATCTACAGATTCAATGCAATTCCCATCAAAATCTCAACACATTTCCTCACTGGGTTAGAAAGAGCAACTTGCAAATTAATCTGGAATAACAAAAAACCTATGATAGTGAAAACTATTCTCAACAATAAAAGAACTTCTGGTGGAATCACCATCCCTGGTCTCAAGCTGTACTACAGAGCAATTGTGATAAAAACTGCATGGTATTGGTACAGACACAGGCAGGGAGATGAATGGAATAGAATTGAAGACATAGAAATGAACCCACACAGCTATCTATGGTCATTTGACCTTTGACAAAGGAGGTAAATCCATCCAGTGGTAAAAAGACAGTATTTTTAACAAATGGTGCTGGCTCAACTGGAGGATAGCATGTAGAAGAATATAAATTGATCCATTCTTATCTCCTTGTACAAAGCTCAAGTCCAAATGGATCAAGCACTTTCACATAAAAGCAGATGCATTGAAACTAATAGAAAAGAAAGTGGGGAAGAGCCTAGAGCACATGGGCACAGGGGAAAATTTCTGGAACAGAAAACCAATAGCTTATGCTCTAAGATCAAGAATTGACAAATGGGACCTCACAAAATTGCAAATCTTTTATAAGGCAAAGGACACTGTCAATAGGATAAAATGGCAACCAACAGATTGGAAAAAGATCTTTACCAATCCTATGTCCTATAGAGGGCTAATATCCAATATATATAAAGAACTCAAGAAGTTAGATTCCGGAGAAACAAATAATACTATTAAAAGTGGGGTACAGAGATAAACAAATAATTCTCAACTGAGGAATAAGAAATGGCTGAGAAGCACCTAAAAAAAATGTTCAACATCCTTAGTCATCATGGAAATGCAAGTCAAAACAACCCTGAGATTCCACCTCATATCAGTCAGAATGGCTGATCAAAAACTCTGGTGAAAGCATATGCTGGCAAAGATGTAAAGAAAGAGGAACACTCTTTCATTGCTGGTGGGATTGTAAGCTGGTACAACCACTCTGGAATTCAGTTTGGCAGTTCATCAGGAAATTGGAAATAGTTCTACCCAATGACACAGCAATACTACTCCTGGGTACATACGCAGATGATGCTCTTACATGTAATAAGGACACATACTCCACTGTTTGTAGAAGTCTTAGTTATAATAGCCAGAAGCTGGAAAGAACCTAGATGTATCTCAACAGAAGAATGAATACAGAAAATGTGGTATATTTACACAATGGAGTACTACTCAGCTATTAAAAGAATGAATTCATGAAATTCTTAGCAAATGGATGGATCTGGAAGATATCATCCTGAGTGAGGTAACCAAATCACAAAAGAACACATATGGTATGCCGTCACTTGTGGGGCAGTGAGTAGTTCTGACAGCCAGAGTCCAGTAGAGCAGAGCCACCTTGGAATCCTGGATACCCACTGAGCATCTGCTCAAAAGGGACGGTAGGCATTCGGTGAACTGCTCCTGAGACCAATGGCTCAGATTTCATCCCAGACCCCTCACAGCTGCCCCTGCAGGAGATGTGTGCTCTATCAGGCAGACACAGCCTCAAACTCCGAGCATTCTAGCTGGACCTTACACACAGTTATCTGACCAGAAGCCAGGCATGCCATGCCCCATACAATAAAAGGGGTAGTTTGCCCCCTCCTCACTCTCTATTCTCTCACTCTCTCTTACTCTTACCTCTCCTCTTACTCTTACCCCTCTTACCCTTACCCTTCCTCTCTAACTTTTACCCTCTTGCCCTCTCTCTCCTCTCTCCTCTTTGCTCTTCTCTGCCTTTCTCCCTCTCCTTCTTTTCTCTCTTTCTCTCTCTCCTCTCCTTTCCTTCTCTCTACTTAACTAGCATATTTCTCCTTCCTACAATAAAATAACTCATTCATACATTGCCTCCTTTTTTATTAAGGCACTGTGCAGCAAACAGGCCAGCCCCAGGAGGAGAGAGAGAGACCCGGGCTTCAGCAGTAGGCCTCCTGCCACCAGAGAGAAAGAGAGAGCCTCAGCCAGGCAGGCCAGGCTGGGGCCACAGCCCAGGACTCACCCCTGCTTTTGAACAACACTCATTGATAGTGGATATTAGCCCAGGAGCTTGAAATACCCAAACACATGAAATTCAAGAAGGAAGACCAAAGTGTGGATATGTCAAAGCTTCTTAGAAGGGGGAACAAAATACCCATGGAAGGAGTTACAGAAGCAAAGTGTGGAGCAGAGACTTCCCTACCTGGGGATCCGTCCCGTATACAATTACCAAACCCAGACACTACTGTGGATGCTAGCAAGTGCTTGCTGACAAGAGTCTGATATAGCTGTCTCCTGAGAGGTTCTGTAAGTGCCTAACAAATACAGCAGTGGATGCTCACAGCCATCCATTGGGCTGGGCACAGGGTCCCCAGTGAAGGAGCTAGAGAAAGGACCCAAGGAGCTGAAGGGGTTTGCAGCCTCGTAGGAGGAACAATATATGAACTAACCTGTACCCCCAGAGATCCCACGGACTATATCACCAACAAAAGATGTTGGGGCTCATGACTCCAGCTGCATATGTAGCAGAGGATGGTCTAGTCAGTCATTAGTGGGAGGAGAGGCTCCTTGTCCAGTGAAGGCTCTATGCCCTAGTGTAGGGGAATGGCAAGGCCATGAAGCAATAGAGGGTAGGTTGGTGAGCAGGAGGAGTCAGGGAGGGAATAGGGGGTTTTTCAGAAGGCAGACCAGGAAAAGGGAGAACATTTGAAATGTAAATAAAGAAAACATCTAATAAAATATTATAACATCAACCAATAAATAAATAAATAAATAAAAAAAACTAAATGGAAGTGGAAATGAGTAGAAAAAAATACATTAGTAAATTGCTTGAAGATATCAATATAGGAAAGTGGTGGAAGAAGGTAATGAAGCCCAGGACATAGAAAAGAATTAAAAAAAGAAAAACCAAGTAAATCACTTTACATGAAATTAGGAAACTTCAACACATAGTGCAACAGTGTGGTTTGTGCACAGAATTAAACTAATAATACATAACTGTGGCACTTTTATTTCCTGGAATCTTAATGTTTGCATTGCAAAGCTATTATACTTTCATAGTTAGGTTAATGTTGAGGTATATGTTTTTGATGTTATTATGAATGGCAATGTTTCCATGCTGTCTTTATCAATATGTTTGTATCATGACTACTGACTTTGGTATGATAATTTTGTATCCTGCCACTTGCTCAAAGTGTTTGCCAAGTCCAAATTTTCCTGGTAGAATCTTTGCAATTTCACTTGCACAGAACCGTGTGTTCTCTGAACAGTGATACTTTGACTTCTTCTTTCCTACGTTTAGTCCTTTTATTTCCATCTATGGCTTATTACTCTAGCATTTCAAGTACTTTATTAGATAGGAGGGTGAAAGTGCACATTACTTTTATTCCTGATGTTAGCAGGAATGTTATTTTTCTCCATTTAAGATATTAGTTATATATTATATATATAATATAAATATATAAACATAATTTAATATGTTGAGATTGTTTTGTATGTATTTTAATGAAAACTGGATCAGTTTTTGTCAAGAAAATTAGTCAATAATTCTGATCTTTTTGTAGTTAAGTATTAATCAGGTTTTGGTATTAGGATAATATCGGTTTCATTATTTGAATACTTCTTTGGTCCTCAATTGTCTAATGACTATCAGCACTGCTTAGCTTTTCCTTTCTTGAATTTGTGTTTATCTTTACACTGTAGAGATAATCTTTGGCAAATTTTTTAAAAGCATTTATCTGTCAATATAAATGCTTTTGTCCAATGAGCTGAGGCAGGATAAGAAAGTAGGATATTCAGCAGAAAGAGAGTATTCTGGAAATATTCATGGAGTATTCACCCTAGAGACATAGGAAAATGGTCACATGAAACTAAAGACCAGATAATCAGCCACATGGCATTTATAGAACAAAATATACAGGATATTAAATTATAAGCTAGTTGGGGAATGGGTCCAAGATTTTGGCCTAGTCATTTGTTATTTCATTTTATTTTTTATATTGTATGACATGTAAATAAAGAAAACATCTAATAAAAAAAGAAACGGTGAGGGAAACTCAAAAAAATAAAAAATATAAAACAAAAATAAAGAAGGCTTAGGGTCGTTATTTCTAGGAACTAATTGGCTGGGGGAAAAACACAAGGTTACAGGTAGCACCAACAAAAATACACTGAATAATTTTTTCCAATATCCTCCCTGGGACTGGCTTGGTAGTCATATATTTTGTTTGTTTGTTTATTGCCAGTTTTATCATGGAAAGTTTTTCTTTCTGAAAGTACAGAATGTATACAAATGCATAAAGACAAACAACAAAGTACTGAATGGTGACGGTGAAATTGAATAAATTAAGAAGGAAATAAAATATTTTGCAAAATTAGCTGAAATTGACACCACAACATAATAGAATATATGCCATTCAACGAAGAATGTCCTACAAGTGAGGTCTATAACCTGAATTGCCTATATAAAAAAAAAAAACAAATCAGAGAATTCTCAAATAACCTGTTGAAAACTTAAGGCACTGGAAAAATGAATAAAAGTCAATCCTCAAAACAGTAAATAGAGATAAATTAATGAAATAGAAATTTTAAAAATTCCTAAATATAAACAAAACAGAACCAACTCTCTGAAAAATAAACAGAATTTACAAACTCTTAGTCAAGTTAATTGAAGGAAACAGAGTACCGAATCAATAAAATTAGGGAAGAAAAGAAAATCACACAAAAGATAATGAAGAAATTCAGAGATTCATTAGAACATTCACAAAAGTTTTATATGTCACTAAACTTGAAAACATAAGAGAAACAAATGAATCTTTAGAAGCATTTGACTGACCAAAGTTTAACCAAGATGAACTAAATGATTTAAACTCTTCTCCAACAAACTAGAGAAATTTCCCAACCACAAAAAAGTGAAGGCAAGATATGACTTCTGTTCTGCCATATTTCCCCAAAGTCTAATATAACTTCTAAGAGACATAAACAGATTAATAATTTGTCAGTGTGAAATATGGTTTTAAATATTAAGCAAGAACCATTATTTCAACTTGCAGCTAAAAATGTAACCTAGATATTCACTGTATTTAATACTGGAAAATGACATATTACATAGGGACCCCAAAGGGAATGGGTCTGTATTATAAATTTCAATAAAAATAGTGTGAGATTCAGTGTGCTTTCTCAACACAGAACCCAAGCTGCCTCACACTTCCAAGTTTCCACTAGACAATTTGCTTATTGAGCACAGTCTGCTGGAATAGAACAATGTGACTCCTGGACACTAACCCTTTTA